>JBAMBR010002793.1:0-12534 GCA_037044475.1 Zaprionus obscuricornis
AATGCTCAACACGCGTGGTCCAAAGCAGGAGAGGAGACTGTTGCTAACCAGCGTCGTACGGTCCATTATATTGTATGCAGCTCCAGTATGGGCAGATGCAATGTCAGTACAGAGCTATAGCAGAGGCATTCAGGCAACGCATCGTCTTTGCGCGCTAAGGATTTGCAGTGGTTTCCGTACAATGTCGGATGAAGCCGCTTTTATCATTGCAGGGTTGATGCCAATTGACATCTTAGCAATGGAAAGGAAAACACTAGCGGCTACACAAGCAACAAGGAGAGCACACTCAGAAGTAAAAGAAATGAGTTTGAACTCTTGGCAAACACGCTGGGACAACTCGAGTAAAGGTCGATGGACATATCGGTTAATTCCAAATGTAGACGAATGGATAAACCGTAAGCATGGCATGTGTAATTTTTACCTTACACAACTGCTTAGTGGTCACGGTTGCTTCAAACAGTATCTGCACCGTTTTGGCCACGAGCCGTCCCCATTCTGTGACTGCTGCGAGGGAGAGCAAATTGAAGACGCTTCACATATTCTGGTGAGCTGCTCGCGGTTTGTAGATGCTAGGGACACACTTGCCGCCGCGATCGGCATGTACCCAACCGCAGATAATTTGGTGACAGCAATGCTATCAGGAGAGGACAATTGGCATGCTGTATGCAAGTTTGCATACACAACTATGTGCGAGCTCCGTAGGCTGGAGCAAAGAAGAAACGGTGTATGAGTGATTTGATAGCCCCTATGAGGCAAAGTCTTGAGGCAGTTCCGCAGGGGCAACTCAATGAAATATCATACCATCGTATAGCTTTAATAAATAATAATTTAAGTAGAATAATTTACTCTAAGTAGTATAGGTAAATAAAATAATTAAATGAATAAACAATCCAGATTATAAAAAAAAAAAAAAAAAAGGACCGTCTGATGCGACACCGCAGCATACTCGCTAGGTCACTCCTACCGGTTAGGCCACTAATTAGGTTGAAAAGACAAGGCTTCGCCAAAAATATATAGGTGTAGCCAAACCCATTACTTAATCGTCGTATTAGTACACGAGATTAAGTTACTAATATTATATATCGTAAATTGTGTTGTTAAGATACTAATATTGAACGTATGGGTTCAACATTTTATCGGACTGAATAAAAATAAAAATTATATATTTATGTAAATATTATATTATATTAAATTATATATATAAATATTTATATTTGTTAAGTATTAATATTAAATTAAAAAAAAGTTGAAAAATGAATTTGGGAAAATTAAAGTGTAATGCTTCTATTATTATTTAGACAAAGTCATCAGCACACTTTTACAATCTTAAAATCACAGCAGGCGCTGGAAAAAGTTCACGCCATTTGCAGCAACATAGCAATCGTAAGCATTCATTCATACACACAAATGTTTACATGTTTCATACGAGTCCCGCAAGGTGTGAACAAGCAACTTACCAAGTGCAATAATATTGATATGAACAACTGCACAATGTAAACCTTGTGAACAGCAAAGATGGCAAAGAAACATAAAATATTTCTTGAGTTTTTTTTATTTATATACACTTGAAAATAGTATATTAATTTGAAGCAGCAGCTTGTAGCATGCATACGCAGGTGAGTTTTTACTTCTTACTTCACAAATATTCCTTAAACAATCAGTCGAAACTATTCAGATTGGACTTCTATATCATATAGCAACTACGAAATGTCGTTCGCTAATTAAGTGTCTGAAGCTGTCTCTGTAACTATCACTGTCTCCGTCTCTGTCATTATCGCTGGTGCTTCCTTAATGCTGCAAGGGTACATAATCTTCGGTGTATCGAGATACCTTGCCACACGCAGCAGTAGGTCAAAATACGAATTCCACCTCATGCCGTTAAATTATTATTGCCGCGAAAATGTTTATTGTGAACAAGAGCAAGAACATGAACATGAGCAAAAACAAGAAGAACAAGAAGAATAACAAGAAGAAGAATAAAAAGTGAGTGCTCGAATGGGAATATGCAATAAAGTTGTTTATGCGAATTGTTTGAATTTTCGTAAAATCTTTTATCAAATAGTATAAATTCGAAACAGTTGAAAAAAAATGTATTTCATTCTTTTTTAGACTATTTATAAAGTTATGATCAAAAAAAGAAAAAAAAAAACTGTAACAAAAAAATTCGAACAATGTTGAAATATCGAATATATAATTTTGAATTTATAACAATTATTCTGCATGAAAATTTTAGCGTAAAATTAAAGTTTACTTTATAAATTGCTATTTTTCTATCAATGTTTTTTGAATCCTTAAAAGAACTGTAAGAGTAAAATTAACATTATATTATGCTCATAGACATATATTAGACTCAAACGAATATTATTAAGTGGTACAGTAAATATATTCATTGTATCTACTACGTTGTATCTGTGTCCCATAAGATACAATTGTATCTTCATTTCGATAATGGGCAATGAGCATTTGACACATTTTGTATGCATTTTTGTTCACAAGTCGCACATGTGACAAACATTTGCGACTTTGAGTAAGATTATTTATCAGCTATTAAGGCATTCTCAATACACAGATACACACACAGACATAGAGACTACAATGACAGCTGCTGGTGCCAATGTCAAAGCTTTAGCCAAACAGAAGGCAGCAGCAACAGTAACAACAGATATTTCCGTTCATACCCCCAGCCAACAACTAACATTGACAACAATAACAATAATAACAACAACAGCAACAACAAAGCAAAAGCCAAAAATAAGCCAAATCATTGGTGGGTGTTGAAATTGAAAAATGTGAATATTGTTCTTGTTGTTGTTGTTACTGTATTGTTGTTATTGTTGCATACACATACATACATACATACATACATAAATATTGTACTGTATATTATTTATTTATCAGTTGTATATTATGTGTACATTTAGCACAATTAAAAATTAACACATACAAATGCAACTTTGCCAATGACACACATATACATATATACACACACACACACACAACAATAGCAGAAATGAAGCAATAAATGAAACGAAAAAATCAAACATACAACACATGAACAAAATGTCCGTCTAGCTGTCTTTTCATCTGTTCGTCCAACCGTCTGTCCGTCTGTCCAGTCTGCCGCTCCAAGGAAGTGGGCGAGCGTGTTTTTACAGTTATGAACGGCGGTACAGCACAGCATAGCACAGCTGGCCACTCAGCCATCCAGTCAGTCAGTTAGTCTCCATGGGCACCAATGCCACAGTCGCAGTATCTACAGTCTACCTACGACTAGTCCATGACTCTCTCTCTCTCTCTCTCTCTCTCTTTACCTCTCACTCTCTTTATCTCTCCATCTCTTTTTAGCCGCTTTTGCAAACACAACAACGTCAAGAAACGTGACCGGTTGCCGGCGGTGCACATAGTAGCCGTAACACAAAATAGACCATTGAACAAGCGAGGGTAGCTTTATCAGTTGATTAACTCATCAAGTAAAAGCTATTCAACACTTGATGATATATTAATATTTTGAGGCAATTTCAGTAACAATCAATCTATACTTGTATAAAGAATAGCTGTAATGTATAGAGAATATCTCCTATCCCATAGGAGATAATGTAAAAGACGCCTATCGAGACGGGAATCCGAGTTGGCTAATATGAATGAATGAAAAATAACTCTTCTCATGAAATCTTCCTTTTTCCTGCGTCACATAGTGATCCAAAATTTTCATTTTTCGTCCGAAACCACCAATTCCTCTTCTGACACTTTAATATTGCTACATCATTTTACAAGCTTTTTATACTCGGTGCCCATTGGGTACCAAGAGTATATTGACTTTGTGACAGCAGCAAATGTATGTAACACCCATAAGAAGGCGTGGCCGACCCCATGAAGTGTATTCTGACTCAGGAAAATATTTAATTTATAAATTTATATACTTGTTTGTTACTTGTTTATCCTAATTGAAAAGTATAAACAATGAGAATTCCCACCATGAAAGATATCCGCCTATTAGAGATATTTCCTAATAGAAGTTTCACTTTACATACATGTGTGATCAGAAATTATAGCCAAATACTGCATAAATGTTAAATTGATAAAACGACCATCGCACATCTTCCTATCTACCTAGGTGCCAAGTGGCACGCATGACGCGAGCTTTGCAACTCTCTGGAGATGAAGACCCGTTGCCTGCGCCTCATGACGTGTCTCATGACTGTTTTATTTGAATTTTGGAGAAAGGCCATATGGCGCTTTAATGAAGCAGAAGAAGTAGGAGAATGTGAAAAGCACAAAACACATAACATAAAGGGGTGAGTGAGGGAGACAACAGCTGCACCAAAACTGCAGATACTTGGGTTGCCGTTGAGCTGTTTGTTGAGTTGTTGCTTACTTGGTTGCTTCGAGTGCTGCACAAGTAGTTGAACCGTTAACGGACTCTACAGAAAAGCAGCAAATGTAATGCTTCGTCATTTTTTCCCGGTTAGTGATAAAAATGACGTCGAACTTTATTTTTACCCCCAACAAAAATTTGTTTAATTTTCGTAGTAGCAAACATAACTCAATGTTTGCTTTTGTCGTTATCTGCGTGCGTTGGCAACGATTACGTCTATTAGAGATTAAAAAATTTTCCAAATTAAATGCAACAAGTACTCTCAAACATAAGCAGCATTTGTTACATATTTTTGGATTTTGCGGGGGATTATTTGAATCTGGTACTTACAAAATACCGAGCTTATAGAATTTAGGAAATCTGACTTTTATTATAAATCTCAATCAACCCAACGCCATGAATTAAACCATGCAAATTAAGAATTAGAAAATTAAGTTGGCTCATCAATGTCAAGTGATCAGTCTGTAAATAGTTCTACCTCTAATTCTCTTCTTCCTTCTAATAAACATTTATGTGATCACTTAAATTGTAAATAAAACCAAAGAGCATTACAAATTCGATCTGACTCATAAATGATTTGTCTTCTCGCAGGTGATTAACGATAATTAAAATGAACTTTAAGCTAAACAAATCGCAAAATTACTCGTATGTATATTTAAAAAATGTGCGTCCCATAAATGTTTGACTAATGTTAATTGCTTTTTGGGGTTATATGAGTTCGGATTCAAGTCCAGTTAATGACTATAACAGCTGGCAAACGATTTGATTGTCGAGGAAAGGGAGAGCGGTTGCTTGATCTGTGCAAATCTGTGCAAAGTTGAATATAAACCTTTTCTATTTTTAATTAAAAACAAAAAAAGAAATAAAAAAAAATTGATTTTATAAATGAACACAGTATGAAACTTCTGTTTTTTTTTCCAGATGTCAAAAAATTAACGAATTTAGGCTGAAATCAATTAATATATTAAAAAAATATTTCAATATCTTATATAGTATTCATATATAGGCCGGCACGCACGTCAAATGCCACGGCACGCCCTTAGGAAAACAAAAAATACTAAAGATGAGCATGACGTGACAAAAATTATAATAATAAATTCGTAAATATATGAACTACTCAATATTGATATTATCAATTTTATTACATGGGTATAATGACTACGAAATACCAGGAAATTCATTTAACGGGGAAATGCATGCGTAGGCAGCCCAACACAAAATATACTTATTCTTGATCTGTACCAACAGTAGAGTTAATTAGACTATGTCCGACTGTCTGTTCGCATCAATACTTCGACCTCGGAAAATAAAAGAACCACAGCCTCAACATTTTTTGCACACTTGCCTCTATTAGTTACACGTCGAACACGTTTAATGGGTAATCGAACATAACCTCATAAAATATCACATTATAGACACAATTTTAAAAATAGATGTCAACGCTTTGGCACTTTCAGTAAAATTTTATCCAGATCGGATAATAATAATCGGAGGTTATGCCATTAATAATTTACATAGTAACGCAGTTGAGGATCATTGGTTGATGTTTTACTACGTAGCTGGGTACAGGGTATCTTGCAGTCGAATACGCTTGACTGTAGCCGCTTTACATTATTACATTATTATTCTATTAAAAATTTATTATATTATATTAACTTTATTGCTTATTTTCCAAATTGATGAAATATTAATTAAATATTTTTGTACTTTTCCATAAATATTCAAAATTTTTGAGTTTTTAAAATGCTTTGTATATTTAAGTTGTCAACTTCAACTTAAATATGTATAAATAAAGATATATAATATGTATATAGTTATATTCTTAAAATTGTTGTATTATGCTCATCGGGAGCATAAGCAGAAAACACTTGCGTGGAGTAGGAGAGCCTGCCACTGTTACCGCTGCCATACACTGATGTTCGTGCAGGAAACGCGTTGCGCAAATATTGCCACATGATACATGACACCCCCTATGCTGCCTATGTGCCTGACTACCACTGGTTGACTACCACCTCGGTCCACCTGGAAACTTGGCTAAGTGGGGGAAAGGTGTGTTCACTGAAGTTGATACATCATACTCGAGTATCAGAAACAAACGGCCACCACCCAGTGCGTAGCTCTGTATGTAACATACTAGTTCAAGTAACACGCCCATGGGAAATATAACAGCGACACGCAACAATTACCACAGTAGTAGATAGAAGCTGATGTTTATGCTGATGACACTAGCCACTGGCTACTGGCCACTGGACACACTAGGCGTACAAGGGGCAGCCGAATACTCTGTCACAGACTAGATTTATATGGCAACAGAGTGTCAGTTTTATATGTGTTGTTGTTGCTATTATTGTTGTTGTATACAATTTCGTTATGGCCAACACGTTTGCTAGCTTAACCAAATTGGTAGCACTGCAATTGGTAGTTAAAAGTGCAGCTTTAGTATGATATACATACATATTTCTTACCTTCAAGACATTTAGCTTATAAATTGCCAACCTATGAAAACTAATAATGCAATTAAAAGTTGACAAAGTCGTCAATTGTCAATTGTCAATAGTAACTCAGCAAGGTTTTTAAAACGCAACTAAGCTTACAATGACATATGTACATACTTCCATACTTGTATATGTGCATATCTTGAAATAAGCATACACTAGTGGTAGTACTATGTATATAGTAAAGCGCAATTGTAAAGCCACAAAACGCGCAAAAGTCATTTAGGTAAACACATTATAGAAACATTATAGACTCATCGTCAGTTTTCTATGCCAACTGTGCGACATATGGCTGATCTTTGCAGTTCATTCCTCTTTCTTATACCCTGTAAGCCATTGAGGCAGCAAAACTGTAGGTTGAGCACATAAACTCATGCTCTTTGGTTAACAATACGAGGCGATAGTATTCTAATCTGTCAATATTAGTCTCAATATCAATCTTAGAAATTATATAATTATATAATATAGTGATCCTAAATTTCAGGCTAAAATTTCTCTTAAGTATCATACGCCGATCCAATTTGTAATAAGCTTAAATAAAAAAACATTTTGAAATATATTTATACATAAGTATGTATGTAGATAGAGTAAGTTTAAGTGAAGGGTATCATAAAATCAAATGTGTGCTTTAACTTAACTTTTCTCTGGACGGATTCTGTGCTCTTTTATGATGATACCGCTGATGACTCAGTTAGAGTTGGTTTAGTTTTCAACAGAAATGAAAGAGCAAAAATAACGAAGAAGAACTTTGTCTTGGTGTACCAAAGATTTCATACCCTTGCAAAGTTAATCAAAATGTATTTGCTTTCAATGATTTAATTTTAACCGATTGTTTCTACGTCAGCTACATGATATAGTAGAACCATTTAGATTAAACTTGTCCGACATGTGTTAGTAATTATTAAACATTAAACTTTCAACCGAATATCATAAAAAACTGAGTTTTTAATATATGTAGGTACAAAATTTTCAACCATTGGTTTCCATATAGGATATAATTATTCGATCGTTCCAACTTTTTGATAGCTTAGTGTAATTAGAATTATGTATGCTACTTTACATCCAGATAGCCATAAAGCTGAGAACCCAGTTTAGGGATAGACAGATGAACAGATTTATGCTGGTCATGAATATATAGTATTTATTGTATCTGTATGTCTGCCTAATGGGGTCTTTCACGCATTTTTACAAAGTTACAAACTCGTTGTTGAAATTAATATACTCGTACAAGCGCACACTATGTGTGTGTTAATGATGCTGTTGCACCATACCCAAACGGAATAAGAGACACACAGAATGAGAAATTTACAGATATGTAAATATGAAAATACTTGACGACAAATTCATTCGTATTGATATGCAAAAATATACATATATTTACATATACATATGTATGTTGTATTTACTATATCTCAAGTGTAATCCCTTCATATAGTCAGTTGTCTGAGCATGTTCTATATACTTAGCTATATACATATGTACATACATATGTATTCCTGTATAGTAAAAGAATGTTTGACAATTATCGTGTAAATGTTTCAAATTTATTTACATATGTACATATATGGTAAATATTTGAATATTAAACTTTAATAATTATCCAGGATATATGTATGTATATCCCTTCCATCCATGGTATTCATATAGTAAACTGACAGACAATGAATCTGCATACTTTCATATACATATGTACATATGCATGTACATATGTATATTCTCATATAGTAAATGGAACTTGCAAATCTTTGTATACATCAATCACATGAAACTTTAATAATGATCCAGAATATGAATATAAACATATGTATGTATGTATGTACATATATAAATAGCATACAATCTATTTTCATATTAACACAATATATCAAAATAAAATCTAAATATTTCAAGTATGTACCGTTAGCTTTTCTTTTAGAACGTTGAACTTGTTGAATGTTTAAAGCTATTCAAATTTTGTATTTTGTATACATACATATGTACATACATATATGTACATATACATATGTATATGTAAATATATGTATATTTTTGCATATCAATACGAATGAATTTGTCAGTCAAGTATTTTCATATTTACATATCTGTATATCTGCAGTTTCTCATTCTGTGTGTCTCTTATTCCGTTTGGGTATGGTGCAACAGCATCATTAACATCATAGTAAGTCATCAGATCTCTAGCTACGCAAACACACATAGTGTGGTGCATCAATTTTTCTGCAACTTTCAATTTCTGCCACTAAATTGCGCTGCTTGTGACGGAGCTACAGTTCGTCATGTTTCTTGTATCCAATGCTAAATTTTATGTTCCTTTTTGTATAATTTTATACGCTTGTACGAGTATATTAATTTCAACAACGAGTTTGTAACTTTGTAAAAATGCGTGAAAGACCCCATTAGGCAGACATACAGATACAATAAATACTATATATTCATGACCAGCATAAATCTGTTCATCTGTCTATCCCTAAACTGGGTTCTCAGCTTTATGGCTATCTGGATGTAAAGTAGCATACATAATTCTAATTACACTAAGCTATCAAAAAGTTGGAACGATCGAATAATTATATCCTATATGGAAACCAATGGTTGAAAATTTTGTACCTACATATATTAAAAACTCAGTTTTTTATGATATTCGGTTGAAAGTTTAATGTTTAATAATTACTAACACATGTCGGACAAGTTTAATCTAAATGGTTCTACTATATCATGTAGCTGACGTAGAAACAATCGGTTAAATGATTAACTTTGCAAGAAAGAGCACAATATACCCTTCACTCAAACTTACTCATCTACATACATACTATGTATAAATATATTTCAAAATGTTTTTTTATTTAAGCTTATTACAAATTGGATCGGCGTATGATACTTAAGAGAAATTTTAGCCTGAAATTTAGGATCACTATATTATATAATTATATAATTTCTAAGATTGATATTGAGACTAATATTGACAGATTAGAATACTATCGCCTCGTATTGTTAACCAAAGAGCATGAGTTTATGTGCTCAACCTACAGTTTTGCTGCCTCAATGGCTTACAGGGTATAAGAAAGAGGAATGAACTGCAAAGATCAGCCATATGTCGCACAGTTGGCATAGAAAACTGACGATGAGTCTATAATGTTTCTATAATGTGTTTACCTAAATGACTTTTGCGCGTTTTGTGCTTTACAATTGCGCTTTACTATATACATAGTACTACCACTAGTGTATGCTTATTTCAAGATATGCACATATACAAGTATGGAAGTATGTACATATGTCATTGTAAGCTTAGTTGCGTTTTAAAAACCTTGCTGAGTTACTATTGACAATTGACAATTGACGACTTTGTCAACTTTTAATTGCATTATTAGTTTTCATAGGTTGGCAATTTATAAGCTAAATGTCTTGAAGGTAAGAAATATGTATGTATATCATACTAAAGCTGCACTTTTAACTACCAATTGCTGGCAGCGGTAACAGTGGCAGGCTCTCCTACTCCACGCAAGTGTTTTCTGCTTATGCTCCCGATGAGCATAATACAACAATTTTAAGAATATAACTATATACATATTATATATCTTTATTTATACATATTTAAGTTGAAGTTGACAACTTAAATATACAAAGCAATTTAAAAACTCAAAAATTTTGAATATTTATGGAAAAGTACAAAAATATTTAATTAATATTTCATCAATTTGGAAAATAAGCAATAAAGTTAATATAATATAATAAATTTTTAATAGAATAATAATGTAATAATGTAAAGCGGCTACAGTCAAGCGTATTCGACTGCAAGATACCCTGTACCCAGCTACGTAGTAAAACATCAACCAATGATCCTCAACTGCGTTACTATGTAAATTATTAATGGCATAACCTCCGATTATTATTATCCGATCTGGATAAAATTTTACTGAAAGTGCCAAAGCGTTGACATCTATTTTTAAAATTGTGTCTATAATGTGATATTTTATGAGGTTATGTTCGATTACCCATTAAACGTGTTCGACGTGTAACTAATAGAGGCAAGTGTGCAAAAAATGTTGAGGCTGTGGTTCTTTTATTTTCCGAGGTCGAAGTATTGATGCGAACAGACAGTCGGACATAGTCTAATTAACTCTACTGTTGGTACAGATCAAGAATAAGTATATTTTGTGTTGGGCTGCCTACGCATGCATTTCCCCGTTAAATGAATTTCCTGGTATTTCGTAGTCATTATACCCATGTAATAAAATTGATAATATCAATATTGAGTAGTTCATATATTTACGAATTTATTATTATAATTTTTGTCACGTCATGCTCATCTTTAGTATTTTTTGTTTTCCTAAGGGCGTGCCGTGGCATTTGACGTGCGTGCCGGCCTATATATGAATACTATATAAGATATTGAAATATTTTTTTAATATATTAATTGATTTCAGCCTAAATTCGTTAATTTTTTGACATCTGGAAAAAAAAACAGAAGTTTCATACTGTGTTCATTTATAAAATCAATTTTTTTTTATTTCTTTTTTTGTTTTTAATTAAAAATAGAAAAAGTTTATATTCAACTTTGCACAGATTTGCACAGATCAAGCAACCGCTCTCCCTTTCCTCGACAATCAAATCGTTTGCCAGCTGTTATAGTCATTAACTGGACTTGAATCCGAACTCATATAACCCCAAAAAGCAATTAACATTAGTCAAACATTTATGGGACGCACATTTTTTCAATATACATACGAGTAATTTTGCGATTTGTTTAGCTTAAAGTTCATTTTAATTATCGTTAATCACCTGCGAGAAGACAAATCATTTATGAGTCAGATCGAATTTGTAATGCTCTTTGGTTTTATTTACAATTTAAGTGATCACATAAATGTTTATTAGAAGGAAGAAGAGAATTAGAGGTAGAACTATTTACAGACTGATCACTTGACATTGATGAGCCAACTTAATTTTCTAATTCTTAATTTGCATGGTTTAATTCATGGCGTTGGGTTGATTGAGATTTATAATAAAAGTCAGATTTCCTAAATTCTATAAGCTCGGTATTTTGTAAGTACCAGATTCAAATAATCCCCCGCAAAATCCAAAAATATGTAACAAATGCTGCTTATGTTTGAGAGTACTTGTTGCATTTAATTTGGAAAATTTTTTAATCTCTAATAGACGTAATCGTTGCCAACGCACGCAGATAACGACAAAAGCAAACATTGAGTTATGTTTGCTACTACGAAAATTAAACAAATTTTTGTTGGGGGTAAAAATAAAGTTCGACGTCATTTTTATCACTAACCGGGAAAAAATGACGAAGCATTACATTTGCTGCTTTTCTGTAGAGTCCGTTAACGGTTCAACTACTTGTGCAGCACTCGAAGCAACCAAGTAAGCAACAACTCAACAAACAGCTCAACGGCAACCCAAGTATCTGCAGTTTTGGTGCAGCTGTTGTCTCCCTCACTCACCCCTTTATGTTATGTGTTTTGTGCTTTTCACATTCTCCTACTTCTTCTGCTTCATTAAAGCGCCATATGGCCTTTCTCCAAAATTCAAATAAAACAGTCATGAGACACGTCATGAGGCGCAGGCAACGGGTCTCCATCTCCAGAGAGTTGCAAAGCTCGCGTCATGCGTGCCACTTGGCACCTAGGTAGATAGGAAGATGTGCGATGGTCGTTTTATCAA
>JBAMBR010002800.1:0-24422 GCA_037044475.1 Zaprionus obscuricornis
GGCACACAAATGTTTAAAATTAAATGACAGACGCTAGCTATATAGTACAGCTATATATATATCTAAATATATATATATATATATATATATATATGACAGATATGATGACGCACAAACTGTGACTGAGAGAAAATTGAATAAAAAATTTTATTAGTATCTGTGTAGAGAAGGACGCTTGAGGCCGTTGAGGCTTGCCACTAACGGAAGTGTACAGCCCTGGCGCTGTACATGTTGATAATCACACAAAGTCCATAACGCAATCATATCTACAAAATTTTTGCATATATCTATATACACTTATGTGTCTGCGATTGTCTGTCTGTGTGTGTGTGTGTGTCTGATTATGTATTTGCATAGAAATTGGGCAGCAGAAGAACTAATTGCTAGAGAAATTGATAATAAAGCTCTCGTGTGTGTGTGTGTGTGTTAATTAATCAAAAATAAAAGTATTGGAGATATGGCAACTGCATAGAGCAAGAGACAGTAAGAGTAAGAGTAAGAGAGAGAGAGTGAGAGAGAGAGAGAGAGTGAGAGAGAGAGAGTGAGAGTGAGAGAGAGAGAGAGAGTGAGAGAGAGAGAGAGAGAGAGAGAGAGAGATGAGAGAGAGAGAGAGAGAGAGAGAGAGGGAGAGAGTAATAATTGAGGGCAGCGTGTAATAATTGAGGCATAGTATTCGCCCACAAAAAAAGCATTAACTGCATTTTGCCTTAAAATCTTTAGTCAAAGTTGCCACATGTGGGCGCTGTATATATTTTACTATATATACACTAGTTAAACTCTAGTGTTCATATATAGCATATAGTATAAATACTTAACGCAACTGCAGTCTTTTTAACCATTTAAGGCTAAACAATAACTATAACAATAATAATAACAGCAAATCAAACAGTTTGTTGAGACACTGTTTGCCGGTTGCGTCAACAAGTAACTGAGAAATCAACCCACAAGCCACACACACTGCGTGAGTGTCTCTCTCTCTCTCTCTCTCTACCTCTCTCTCTCTCTCTCTCTCTTTCTCATGTATGTCTTGTTGGTCAGTGTGCCCATAAAAGGTTTTTTATGTCCGACAGAGCTACACTTGCTAGCTGGCCATAAGTTTTTTTTTTATTTTTATTATATGTGACAACACATACACTGAGCAAAAAAAAAAGCAAAAATAAATAAATAAAATCAAAGTGAAAGAATTTAAAATGTTGCCATTAATATACGAAAACGAGCGAACGAAATTGCCTTAAAAAAAAAAAATCAAAATAGTCATAAAAAAAAAATAGTTATAAAATGATTTACGCGCCAAAAAAAAAAAAATAAATAAAAATTGAGTAAAAGTTAAAATTAGTTTTTGCAGACATTCTAAAATTGTTATAAAAAAAAATGTGGCATAAATATAAACAATATAAAAAAATTAATTTAATGCGATATTTGATTAAATAAAATAGAAAAAAAAAAACAAAATTTTCATATAGTACATAAATAATTTTATATATATTTTTTTTGCCATTAACTAATCAGATATGCGCAGTGCGTTTGGGTTTTATGAAAGAAAGAAAAAAAAAAAAAACAAAAATTATACATAACGGAATTGTTAAAGTTGTCTGTCGCTGAGTAACATTTCCTCTAGAGGAAGTACAACCTGTAGCTCGCACTGCTGCAAGACAAACACAAAGCGTTTTTTTTTTTCTTTTTCTTTTACATAAAGCGAAACGAAATAAACAGCGATATGTGTGCTATATATATATATAGTATATATTATGCATACGTATATCTGTGTAAATGTTGTATTTAAATATATATTGTGCATATAGAGTCGCCTCATGCCTCATTCTTATCTCATTATCTTAACTCAAATATTTGCTAGAATTATATCATCAACATTAGAAGAAGTAGAGAAAAGCTGCTTATATAGAGTCAGCTGCACAGTGAGTAAGAGCAGCAGCAGAGAGAGAGAGAGAGAGAGAGAGATAAAGAGATTGCGTATGTGTCTGTGTGTATTTGTGTTAATTAAACTTAACTTGCGGCATTGCGTATACGCCATGTGCTGCAGTTTTACAAGCAGCTACTAATACAGCGCTGCTCTCAATTTATCTCTTTCACTCTCTCTCTCTCTGTCTGTCTCTCTCTCTTCACATTGTCTGTGTGGGGGTCAGATTTTGAGGCGTAGGCGTTGCTGAAAAAAAAAACATACTACAGAAAATAAAAACTGTTACAAGGTTGTGTCAGCAATTGACAACAACTTATCATCATAGCAAAGAAGTAGGGGAAAATTATTTTTTTTTTTTTTCACATATACAGCCAACCACCACCGCCCCTCGGCTGCCTGCCAGCAACCTTCATATGTTTTACGGCACCTGACTGCTGCCTGCTGCCACACATTCCAGTTTTCTTAGCTTGTTTTTGATGATGATGTTTTGTTGTGTTTTTTTTTTTTTTTTGTTGCAAGACATTTAGCATTCTTTTTCAAACTTCTTCGTTACCGCAAAAATTTGACCGGAGGCAGCTGGTTTAGCTGCTGCTGCTGCTATTGCTGCTACTACTTGTAAATTGCGTTCTTAACCTAAATACGCCATTGACAGCAGCAGCAGCAGCAAGATGTGGCAACAGTTTTAGCGCACTGCTAAAAATCGCTTTTTCCTTTGTCATCGACTTCCTCTACATCTGCCTCTGCCTCTGCCTCTGCTGTTGCTTTTTAGCAAGATGTAAAAAATTGAAAATCAGACAGTGCCAAATAGTTTTTTTTTTCTTGTTTTTCTATTGCTTTTGCAGTTATTGTTGTTGTTGTTTTTAAGTGCGCCATTAGCAGCATGAATTGTTGGCAACAATACGATAATTGCGACTGAGATTACAATATGGCTAAGACTTTAAATTCAACCCACACACAAGACAATACTTTGAGCTACATAACTTCAACTTCTAGCAATGACCTTGAACAGAGCTGCTTGCTGCTGCTGCTTGCTGCTGTATGCACCCACAGTCAAAAAAAAAAACCAGACGACAACAAAAACTTGTTATTAATTATTTATTATATATAAATATTTCTTCATTTTTTTTGTCAGATTCTACAAAACTTGGGAAAAGTTGATCGTACTGCTGATGAAATATTTGATGATCATTTGAACAATTTCAATCGTCAACAAACAAATGCCAATAAATTACAAAAGGAGTTCAATAACTATATAAGATGCATACGCGGTAAGTTTTTTTTATAATAATCATTTTTCAACCCACATCGATAATAAAAAATTTTTTGAATTTTTTTTTTTCATTGATTTTAATAGCCGCACAAACTGCTTCAAAATCATTGATGGATGCTATATGTGAAATCTATGAGCCACAATGGAGCGGATATGATGCATTACAAGCACAAACTTCCGCATCAGAAAGTTTGTGGTTAGATTTTGCTCATAAATTGGGAGATCAGGTGCTAATACCATTGAATACATATACTGGACAATTTCCTGAAATGAAAAAGAAAGTTGAGAAACGTAATCGTAAACTTATCGATTATGATGGACAACGTCATTCATTTCAAAATCTGCAGGCAAATGCTAATAAGCGTAAGGATGATGTTAAGGTAAGCTAAAATAAAAAAAATGAAAAATAAAATAAATAATATAATATATATATTAATTTATATATTAATTTTATAGCTAACCAAGGGACGCGAACAATTGGAGGAAGCACGTCGCACTTATGAAATATTGAATACGGAATTGCATGATGAACTGCCAGCACTTTATGATTCAAGAATATTATTTTTGGTTACCAATTTGCAGACGCTATTTGCAACGGAACAAGTGTTTCACAGTGAAACATCGAAGGTTTGTACATATATATAAATTATCTTTCTCTTAGAAAACAAATTTTTACATATATATTAAAATTTTTCATATTTCATAGATTTATGCAGAACTTGAGGCAATTGTTGATAAATTGGCAACAGAATCGCAACGTGGCTCTAATACGCTGCGCAAACAAACAAGTAAATGGAAATTTATTTCTTTTTCTCTTTTCTATTTATTATTTATTTATAAATTCTTTTTCATCTTTTTTTTGATAATTTAGTAAATGCCATTAAAACTTCAAGTCCAGTGCAATCGCCAGTAAATAAATTGAATAATGCCAATGCGAACAATAGCAACTATCAGAATCAAATTACTACAAACGGTGGCGCTAACAGTCTGGCAAACAGTCGTAAGCTATAAATATTACTACTACTACTATATCTATCTCTCTCTCTTTGTCTCTCTATCTCTGTCTTACTCTATATAACTATCCTAAAAAATTTATTAAATTTTTAATTGCGTTTCCTTTTCAATTTTTAATTAATCAATTTATTTAATGTTATTTATGCAATTTATTTTTTGCGCATTTACGTTTTTTTTTTTATTTTGTTCTTTTTTTTATTTTTTTCCCCTTTGCTTTCTTTAAATAAAATACAGGAAACAAAACAAAAAATATATAAATAAAACTTATAAATTGCTTAAAACTGTACAAAAAAAAAAAATAAAAAATAAAAATTAATTAATTGCATTACATATCGCCAAAGTGTAAAATAAATTCCCAAAAAAAAAAAATTAAATTATACACTTTGGCGATATGTAATGCAATTAATTAATTTTTATTTTTTATTTTTTTTTTTTGTACAGTTTTAAGCAATTTATAAGTTTTATTTATATATTTTTTTGTTTTGTTTTGTATTTTATTTAAAGAAAGCAAAGGGGAAAAAAATAAAAAAGAACAAAATAAAAAAAAAACGTAAATGCGCAAAAAATAAATTGCATAAATAACATTAAATAAATTGATTAATTAAAAATTGAAAAGGAAACGCAATTAAAAATTTAATAAATTTTTTAGGATAGTTATATAGAGTAAGACAGAGATAGAGACAAAGAGAGAGAGATAGATATAGTAGTAGTAGTAATATTTATAGCTTACGACTGTTTGCCAGACTGTTAGCGCCACCGTTTGTAGTAATTTGATTCTGATAGTTGCTATTGTTCGCATTGGCATTATTCAATTTATTTACTGGCGATTGCACTGGACTTGAAGTTTTAATGGCATTTACTAAATTATCAAAAAAAAGATGAAAAAGAATTTATAAATAAATAATAAATAGAAAAAGAAAAAAAATTTCCCATTTACTTGTTTGTTTGCGCAGCGTATTAGAGCCACGTTGCGATTCTGTTGCCAATTTATCAACAATTGCCTCAAGTTCTGCATAAATCTATGAAATATGAAAAATTTTAATATATATGTAAAAATTTGTTTTCTAAGAGAAAGATAATTTATATATATGTACAAACCTTCGATGTTTCACTGTGAAACACTTGTTCCGTTGCAAATAGCGTCTGCAAATTGGTAACCAAAAATAATATTCTTGAATCATAAAGTGCTGGCAGTTCATCATGCAATTCCGTATTCAATATTTCATAAGTGCGACGTGCTTCCTCCAATTGTTCGCGTCCCTTGGTTAGCTATAAAATTAATATATAAATTAATATATATATTATATTATTTATTTTATTTTTCATTTTTTTTATTTTAGCTTACCTTAACATCATCCTTACGCTTATTAGCATTTGCCTGCAGATTTTGAAATGAATGACGTTGTCCATCATAATCGATAAGTTTACGATTACGTTTCTCAACTTTCTTTTTCATTTCAGGAAATTGTCCGGTATATGTATTCAATGGTATTAGCACCTGATCGCCCAATTTATGCGCAAAATCTAACCACAA
The DNA here is from genome assembly GCA_037044475.1 of Zaprionus obscuricornis. Classification (NCBI taxonomy): domain Eukaryota; kingdom Metazoa; phylum Arthropoda; class Insecta; order Diptera; family Drosophilidae; genus Zaprionus; species Zaprionus obscuricornis. The sequence goes on from JBAMBR010002800.1 coordinate 5,737, forward strand.
ACTTTCTGATGCGGAAGTTTGTGCTTGTAGTGCATCATATCCGCTCCATTGTGGCTCATAGATTTCACATATAGCATCCATCAATGATTTTGAAGCAGTTTGTGCGGCTATTAAAATCAATGAAAAAATAAATTCAAAAAATTATTTTATTATCGATGTGGGTTGAAAAATGATTATTATAAAAAAAAACCTACCGCGTATGCATCTTATATAGTTATTGAACTCCTTTTGTAATTTATTGGCATTTGTTTGTTGACGATTGAAATTGTTCAAATGATCATCAAATATTTCATCAGCAGTACGATCAACTTTTCCCAAGTTTTGTAGAATCTGAAAAAAGTGAAGAAATATTTATATATAATAAATAATTAATAACAAGTTTTTGTTGTCGTCTGGTTTTTTTTTTTTTGACTGTGGGTGCATGCAGCAAGCAACAGCAGCAGCTCTGTTCAAGGTCATTGCTAGAAGTTGAAGTTATGTAGCTCAAAGTATTGTCTTGTGTGTGGGTTGAATTTAAAGTCTTAGCCATATTGTAATCTCAGTCGCAATTATCGTATTGTTGCCAACAATTCATGCTGCTAATGGCGCACTTAAAAACAACAACAACAACAATAACTGCAAAAGCAATAGAAAAACAAGAAAACAAAAAAAAAACTATTTGGCACTGTCTGATTTTCAATTTTTTACATCTTGCTAAAAAGCAGCAACAGCAGCAGCAACAGCAGCAGCAGAGGCAGAGGCAGATGTAGAGGAAGTCGATGACAAAGGAAAAAGCGATTTTTAGCAGTGCGCTAAAACTGTTGCCACATCTTGCTGCTGCTGCTGCTGTCAATGGCGTATTTAGGTTAAGAACGCAATTTACAAGTAGTAGCAGCAATAGCAGCAGCAGTAGCAGCAGCAGCTAAACCAGCTGCCTCCGGTCAAATTTTTGCGGTAAAGAAGAAGTTTGAAAAAGAATGCTAAATGTCTTGCAACAAAAAAAAAAAACATCATCATCAAAAACAAGCTAAGAAAACTGGAATGTGTGGCAGCAGGCAGCAGTCAGGTGCCATAAAACATATGAAGGTTGCTGGCAGGCAGCCGAGGGGCGGTGGTGGTTGGCTGTATATGTGAAAAAAAAAACAATTTTCCCCTACTTCTTTGCTATGATGATAAGTTGTTGTCAATTGCTGACACAACCTTGTAACAGTTTTTATTTTCTGTATTTCTGTGTGTGTTTTTTTTTCAGCAACGCCTACGCCTCAAAATCTGACCCCCACACAGACAATGTGAAGAGAGAGAGACAGACAGAGAGAGAGAGTGTGAAAGAGATAAATTGAGAGCAGCGCTGTATTAGTAGCTGCTTGTAAAACTGCAGCACATGGCGTATACGCAATGCCGCAAGTTAAGTTTAATTAACACAAATACACAAACACATACGCAATCTCTTTATCTCTTTCTCTCTCTGCTGCTGCTCTTACTCACTGTACAGCTGACTCTATATAAGCAGCTTTTCTCTACTTCTTCTAATGTTGATGATATAATTCTAGCAAATATTTGAGTTAAGATAATGAGATAAGAATGAGGCATGAGGCGACTCTATAGCACAATATATATTTAAATACAACATTTACACAGATATACGTATGCATAATATATACTATATATATATATATAGCACACATATCGCTGTTTATTTCGTTTCGCTTTGTGTTTGTCTTGCAGCAGTGCGAGCTACAGGTTGTACTTCCTCTAGAGGAAATGTTACTCAGCGACAATTTTAACAATTCCGTTATGTATAATTTTTGTTTTTTTTTTTTTTTTCATAAAACCCAAACGCACTGCGCATATCTGATTAGTTAATGGCAAAAAAAATATATATAAAATTATTTATGTACTATAAAAAAAATAATAAATGAAACAGCAGCAGCAGCAAAAGCTAAAAACAAATTTAATTGAAAATAAAATGAAAATTTGTTTTTTTTTTTTTGTATTTTATTTAATCAAATATCGCATTAAATTAATTTTTTTATATTGTTTATATTTATGCCACATTTTTTTTTTATAACAATTTTCGAATGTCTGCAAAAACTAATTTTAACTTTTACTCAATTTTTATTTATTTTTTTTTTTTTGGCGCGTAAATCATTTTATAACTATTTTTTTTTTATGACTATTTTGATTTTAGCTTTTTGATTTTTTTTAAGGCAATTTCGTTCGCTCGTTTTCGTATATTAATGGCAACATTTTAAATTCTTTCACTTTGATTTTATTTATTTATTTTTGCTCAGTGTATGTGTTGTCACATATAATAAAACAAAATAAAAAAAAAACTTATGGCCAGCTAGCAAGTGTAGCTCTGTCGGACATAAAAAACCTTTTATGGGCACACTGACCAACAAGACATACATGCAGTGAGAAAGATAGAGAGAGAGAGGTAGAGAGAGACACTCACGCAGTGTGTGTGTGTTTGTGTGTGGCTTGTGGGTTGATTTCTCAGTTACTTGTTGACGCAACCGGCAAACAGTGTCTCAACAAACTGTTTGATTTGCTGTTATTTTTATTGTTATAGTTATTGTTCAGCCTTAAATGGTTAAAAAGACTGCAGTTGCATTAAGTATTTATACTATATGCTATATATGAACACTATAGTTTAACTAGTGTATATATAGTAAAACATATACAGCGCCCACATGTGGCAACTTTGACTAAAGATTTTAAGGCAAAATGCAGTCAATGCTTTTTTTGTGGGCGAATACTATGTTACAATTATTACACGCTGTGCTCAATTATTACTCTCTTCCTCTCACTCTCTCTCTCTCTCTCTCTCTCTTACTCTTACTGTCTCTTGCTCTATGCAGTTGCCATATCGCCAAAACTTTTATTTTTTATTAATTAACACACACACACGAGAGCTTTATTATCAATTTCTCTAGCAATTAGTTCTTCTGCTGCCCAATTTCTATGCAAATACATAATCAGCGTAGAGACACACACACACACACACAGACAGACAGACAATCGCAGACACATAAGTGTATATAGATATATGCAAAATTTTTGTAGATATGATTGCGTTATGGACTTTGTGTGATTATCAACATGTACAGCGCCAGGGCTCTACACTTCCGTTAGTGGCAAGCCTCAACGGCCTCAAGCGTCCTTCTCTACACAGATACTAATAAAATTTTTTATTCAATTTTCTCTCAGTCACAGTTTGTGCGTCATCATATCTGTCATATATATATATATATATATATATATATATATTTAGATATATATAGCTGTACTATATAGCTAGCGTCTGTCATTTAATTTTAAACATTTGTGTGCCTCACTATATATATATATAATATATATATATCTACTATATACTATATATACTCTTTATGTAGATCGAAATTTTGTCTCATTCTTTTTTTTTGTTGAATTTTTTTTTTTGATTTTTTTTGGCTAATTCCACGCATGCAACATGTGCGTTGGCTATAAACGTGGGCTAAGCTTTTGGCCTCAAGCCAGTCGCAGCAGCCGTAGCCGCAGCAACAGCCGCAGCAACAGCAGCCGCAGAGTCTAAGGGGGCGTATAATGAAGAAGAAGAAGTAGGAGGAGGAGGAGTTTTTATTGCTCTTCTTGTTGTTGTTGTAGTTTTATATGACTACAAAACGATGACAACATCAGGCAAACGGCAAGCAACAGCAACAGCAACAGATGCCAGTTGCACGAGTAACTTGTAGTTATTGTAGCTTGTAACTTTTGTATCTATGGCAAATTAATTCAACTTTCAAAAGTGCAATATATAAATCGATGCATACATAGACACACACACACACACACAGACACATACATAGACAACGCCCAGTTAAGATGGACAAACAAACAAAAGTAAAGTGCAACAGCAGCAGCAACACAGGCAACAATATTGTAAAAAGCAATTTTCATTTTTCATTTTCTTTTTTTGCGCCCAGAGGCGTCAGCCGACAGAGGGGAGCCTCAAAGGCAGTGAACGCTTTAGCTGTCGTTGGCCCAGTTTATAAGCAATATACACAGAAGGCAAACAACATAACAAAACATAAAAAAAAAAGAGAAAGAATTTTGCCAAGCCTTAACTTGTCGTGTTACAACTACACAAATTTGCTAACAAAATGCAAAAAAAAATTGAGCTAAAATTTTCTTTTATGAAATATTTTTCTTATCTGCATAAAAATTGTCTTTACTTTCAAGTTACGTTGCATGAATAAATTTTATAATTATTAAGAGCAGTTAAACTACCGCTGCTAGATTGCATTTACAGGGTATAAAATATGGCAACGTCAGCTGAAAAACTAGAAATTATACACAAGTCTCGCTGAAAGTATTGTATGAAAGAAAAGAAAAAAAAAAAAGGGAATATTAAACATAAACACAGTCAGCAGACAACAGACAACAGACAGCAGACAACAGACAATCGACAATCGACAACAACAGCAACAACACATCGACAACTACAACAGCAACAACAACATCGACAACTAAAACCTATATAAATCTGTTGTATGTAGAAAATGTTGCCGCCGTTGGCAGCAAGAAAAAAAAAAGAAGCGCAAGACAAGTGAGTGTAGAAATAGAAGTAGAAATAGAAGTAGAAGTAAAAGAGAAAGAGGAAGCATGAATGAAATGTATGAATGAATAAAAGAAATGAGCAGCGCTAAAGAAATGTGCCACGACTAAGATTGGTGTCAGAGCTGCTGCTGCTGTTGCTGCTGCTGCTGTTGTTACTGCCTGCTTACCACGCCCTTTTCCGCACGCCTATGGCCTCGCCTAGCGGCAAAGTTGAGGCCGGCTGCTTAAGCTGACAAGTGTTTGCTAGTTGACTCTATGTGTCTCTTAGCTGCATGTCTACATATGTGTGTGTGTTCTCTCTCTCTCTCTCTCTCTCTCTCTCTCTCTCTGTCTGTATCTCTGATTGTGTTAAAGATCTAAGCTATTACCACAAAAGTACATTTTCAACTTGTTGCCTCGCGTTTAGCGGTAAAAACCAAAACAGTCGCCATATACGAGATATATAATACATGATATAGCTGCTTATATAGATAGACAGACAGACGGACGGAGAGACTAACAGACAGACTAACGATGATGACAGCAAGCTGCTGCTGCTGCTGCCAGTGCTGCTGCTGTTGTTGTTATTGTTGTTATTGCGATTATTGTGGGCAGTAACCGGTTTCAAGCACACACACACACACACACACTTCACCTACCATCTGTGCCTCCCTCCCCCTCAACCTACAATCAATGATAGCTTTCTCACCTCTATACATTCCCATTTAGTCATATGACTTACACTTATCTCACCAGCTCGAGTTAGAGCCAGAAAACGTGCTAAAAAAAAACACACATCAAAATGAAACTAAACTAAATTTGTATCTGTATCTGTAACTCTGTGTCTATGTCTCAAGTCTAATGCGAACAGCTCATATATCATATATATGTTAGTAATTGTCATTAATAATGATTTGCTAAAAAAAAAAATATATATATTAAAACTTGACATAAAGTTTACATAAAGCTTTTTTTTTTTAGCTGCATAATTTTTCCATTAATGGGGGAAAAATTAAAAAAAAATTTTAGAGAATGAGAATTTTTTTTATATAGAAATGAAATGAAATATATTTATAATATTAAGAATTATTTTCGAATAATTATTTAGGGAAATATTTTTTTTATAATATTATGTGAAATATTATACAATATTAATATTTAAATATTTAAATAATTAAATAATTATTATTATAATTTGTATTATGCGTAACTTTTGTTTGTAGATCATGGAAGATATAGAAACTATATAAAATGAATTTTATATAGAAATATATTTATAAAATGAAGAATTATTTTCTAATAATTATTTAAGGAAAGTGTGGGAAATATTTTTTTTTTTATAATATTATGTGAAATATTATACAATATTAATATTAAAATATTTAAATAATTATTATTATAATTTGTATTATGCGTAACTTTTGTTTATAGATTAAGAAGATTAAGATTTTATATAGAAATATATTTATAAAATTAAGAATTATTTTCTAATTATTATTTAAGGAAAGTGTGGGAAATATTTTTTTTTTTATAATATTGTGTGAAATATTATACAATATTAATATTAAAATATTTAAATAATTATTATTATAATTTTTATTATGCGTAACTTTTGTTTGTAGATCAAGGAAGATATAGAAACTATATAAAATGACAAGCATAAAAATGTTTTTTTTAATTATGCATGTAAACACATATAACATATGGAAATTGAAAACATTTTGTTGCGCAATCGAATAATCTTATTCGTATTTGTATTCGAATTTGTATTCGTATTCGTATTCGTTTTGGTATTTCAATTTTTTTTTTTTTTTTTTGTATTCCAAATTCGATGTTGAATTAATGTGATGCCCATGCCTTTAACTTTTGACTACATTTACATAATTTCTTTTAGATATCGATTTGTTATCTCTCTTTTTCACTCACTCTCTCTCTCTCTCTCTCTCTCTTTCTCTCCCTTTCTATCCTTTAGCGCTTCTATATGGGCTTTCTTTCTGTTTTGGCGACGCGTTATCGCTTTAAGCTTTAAACTCAAAGTGTAGAAAGTGAAATTTTTTGTAGAAAGTTCAACAGAAATTCCCAAAAGAAAATAACTAATATTTGCCTATTGCAGTTGTTGTTGTTGTTGTTGTTTGTTTTTTGTTGATTTATTTATTAGCATTAGTTGTAATTTTGAGAAACAAACAAAACAATAACAATGACAATGAATGAAGCCTGACAGCAGAAGCAGCAGCAGCAGCCACAAATCAAAAGTTAAAAAAAATTAAATATTTTTTTTTTTTTTTGTAGCACAGAAGAAATTTCTATATAATTATATAAGCTGCAGAGAAGAACTAGTTCCGTAAAGGCATTGCGCTCATTTTCTTGTTTTCTTGTTTGTTTTTTGAGGTCTTTAACTTATTAATTGTTTATAATGACAGCTCGAAATAAATGAAAAGCTGTCGTTAATGTCTATTGGAAAGGCGAAAATAAAAACAAACACAAATAAAGTTTTTTTTTTTATATTTTTTTTTCTAGCATTTCATTCAATAATTATTAAAGTTTTTTTCAGTTGCAGTTGCGCTCTCTGCAGTTGTTGGGCTTTTCTCTATTTTTTCTTTTTCACTATTTTTTTTTTATATTTTTTACTCTCTTTTTTTTTTTGTATGAAATTTGAAGTGTTGCTCGTCGTAGTTGCCGTCACGCTCGTTGTTTATCTAACGTTGTGCTGCTGCTTTTGCTGCTGCTGTTGCTTTTGCTGCTGCTGCTGCTGCTATTGCTGCTGCTGCTTTTGCTGCTGCTGTTGCTTTTGCTGCTGCTGCTGGCCGGCATTCGACTTTGCAATTAGCTTTATACAAGAGTTTTCTATTTATTTGAAAAACATTTAGTTCAGAGTTTCAGTTACTTTTTTTTTTTATTTTCATTTTCTCTGCAGTCTATAAAATGTTGGGCTTGGGTTTCGATTACCGCTTTTTTTTCTGGGATGGTTTCACATTTTTTTTTGGGGTGTTTGGTTTGTCGTTTGTTTGTGATTTTGTTTGGCTTCAATTTGAACATAGAGCTAACAGTGTTCAATGTAATTAGCATTTAGCAAATAAAATGTAAATAGAAAAGTTCAAAAGAAACGCAACGGTAAATCAAATAAAATTTACACTTTAGCAGCGTAAACATGTTTTTCAATTAGTATTAAATCTCTATTTTCTTCTATTTTATGTTATCTTATATTATTATATATTATGTTTATGTATGTGTATATAAAATATAAAATAAGTGTATCTCTTCTTGTGTTAATATACATAAGATTTATGAACTACATTTTGTACATAGATATAGATACAGTGGCTAAAGTAGCAGAACGTGTGCATCGAGTATTGACGCTCGCACACAAACACAAATACACAGACACACACACACAGTTGGCTAATAAAAAATGCAAATATTTTCGACAACTGCAAAAGAATTTTACTGGGCCAACAGACACACACAGAGAGAGCGAAAGAGAGAGAGAGAGAGCGGCATACGCATAGCGTAAATATACATGTGCGCGCATTAAAGCTTTCAATATAAACGCAAGAGAGCAGTGTGAGAGCAACTGTGACAGAGTGTATGTGTGTGTGTGTGTGAGTGAGAGAGCATGAGAAATGAGAGTCCTATACATTAGGCTAGTATTTCTATCTTGAGCGAATGGCGCAAGTGTCTACACTGAACAAAAAAAAAAAATAATAATAATAATAATGATTCAATAAAATTTTTGTCTAAGCTTTAAGCTTTATTAATGATTTAAGAAATTTAAAAAAAAAAAAAAAAAATTGTTCTATGATTAAGTTAAAGAACATTTTTCGCACAGTGCTTTTGTTTATTTTTTTATAATTTTTGTTGTTGTTGTTTTTTGGCATAGAAAATGTGACGACGCACGGCGCCGATATAAAAATGAACTCAAAGACAATTTGCCTGGCAAAAGGCAGAGAGAATGTTCTTGTTGTTGTTGCTTGCTTGCTGTTGCTTGTTCTTGTTGAGGAACCGGACAATAGCCGGTTAATATTACATAAGTGTTTGCTTGTGCAAAGGCACAGGTCTGTATATATCTGATAGAGCTATGCTAATCAATCACAAGCTATTGAGAATAATTATCATTAGCTATATGTATATATATGTATGTGTATGAAAGTATCTTCAGTTTGTCTATTTGTATGTATTTGTTAGATACTTTGCATGTCACTTTTTGCCAAATTGCGGTCAAATCATGAGCTTACATTTAGCACTCATACAACATATATGTGGCATGTCATTATGAGCTGAAACCTCAAATAGTGTGTCACTTATAGTTAGTGCGACTTAAGATACATTTTCAGGCCATTCGCATTCGATATACTATATGTATATGTATATGTATCTATGTAGCTGTCTATATGTATCTGTATCTACGTATCTGCGTATCTATGCATCTGTGTATCTATATCTGTTTGTCTTTTAACAATACAGTGCAAAATCGAAGACAAGTCAAGTGTTTACTTTTGTTTTGTTTTTTTTTGTTGCTCAACAAACACATACAAACACACGGCATGTAGCACGTAGCACAAACAACAACAATAGCAACACTACATCATATCCATTAAGATCAAAGTTTTGATTGAAGAGCATAGAGCAAGAGATTTGTGCGGCTGGTAGCCACGTGATTTTGCATAGTTACCGCAAAAACAACAAAAACAAAAACAGTTTTTGGCACGTGACGTTGCATGACGCGACTACACGGAAAACTGTTATTGGGCAACAAAAAAAAAAATTACAAATCCAAATTCAAAATCCAAAGCAAATCATGTACGCTCCATTAAAAACTCTTAACATACGAGTAAACAACAACATTTACTAAAACGTTTTTGGGGTTTTTTTTTTTTTTGTATTGTTCTTTTTTTTTTTTTGGTAAAACTTTTAATAGATTTACAAAATGTTTTTGTTTGCTGAACTGTGGCAAACGGGTCAAGAGCATACAATTTTTTTTTGGGAAAAAAAAAATATCTCATGAAACTAAGAAATAGAAAATATATATATATATATATGTATATATAGCAGACTATAATATTTACTGAATATATTTCAATTTCAAGTTTGTTTTTTTATATATAAAAATAAAAATAAAAATTAAATATAAATATACAAAACACATTTAGACTATTTCAAGATTTACTTGCAATTCTTAAGAAATTTTATTCATCATTTTATTTATTATTTCTTATTAAATTTCCATGCTTCATTTCATTATTTCAATTTTAATTAATTTTTTTTTATTTTTATTTTTTGTGTGAACATGTGTAAAACTGAGAAGAATGAAATCAATTTATGAATTTCCGCAATGGCTTATCATAGCTTATCATTGCAGCTTAATTCAGAAAGCATAAAGTCATAAAATAATAAAAAAAAAATTAAGCTGTAATAATTTGAATTTTTATTTTTTTTAAGTGCTTTTGCTTTGACATTTAATAATTTCTTTATCATTGAAAATAATTTTTTTTTTTTTTTAGCTTGTTAATCATTTAATCATGAATATTATAAACTGTAATTGTTGCTTGTAGCTTGTAGCTATTGATATTATTTCTTGCTAATACTACTACATAATTCTTTAACATGTTTCGTAAATCATAAATTGTTATATATATAGAAATAATAATAATACAATAATCAGATTGCGCAACGGGCACGACGCTTCATTTCATTACGTTTTCGCTTTTTTGGTTTTTAGGGTTTTCGACGTGCTTCATGTGCTGATAACATGAAAACAAAATTCCATTACACAAATACCAGAAAAAATATAAATAAATAAATAAATAAATGTATGCCAACAAAAATTGTGAAGAAATATTATCAGCATATGAAAAGCCACCAAAAAAAAAGGCAAGTAAGGCAAATCTTAAAGATAAGCAATATATGTATATGAATTACTTTAGCAGCTTTTCAACAACGTCTTTTTTTTTATGGTTATTTCGTATTTTTTTTTTTTTTGTTTCTTGACTGACATTAATTTTTTTTTTTTTTGCTGCAAGAAATGTGCAATAATTTGTTCTTCTTATGCCTTGAGATGAACGTGAAAAGTGTGCCAAAAAAAAAAAAAGATTAAAAGCATGAGTTTGTCTGCAGTGTGTGACTGCTGACTCTGTGTGTGTGTGTGTGTGAGTTTTTTTTTTCTCTTCTTTTGCTGTTAAGTTAAATATACAGTTATACATTATTATATATTTGTTTTTTGCCTGCAGTTGGTTTTTTTGTGCGCTGTCAGTGCATAGAGTCGACATTTTGGCACGCATCGCTGACAATTGACAATTCCATTAAACATTCACATTATCCCCAAACCACTTTTACTCTATGTTATTTCTTCATCGTGGCACTGTCTACTGTCTGCTGCCTCTGCTTCCTCCGCCCTCCCCTTCCTTCTTCTCTGTGTTGCTTGACATTCTTGTTGCAATGCTAAAGTCAGTGAACTGCTGCTGTTTTTATTATTTTTTTTTTATATTTTGTTGTAATTATCGAAAGGCTGCAGTCGATATGTGAAGCAATTGAAATTATTTTTATTTTTATTTTTTTTACGCAAACATATTTGAGTATATTTTCCACTTGATCGATGCGACCAAACGGCTTATAGGCAATTTCAGGCAACACCTGATGACTGTAAAAAGCAAACAAACACACACACACACACATATATAGAGTCAGCAGACATACTGAAAGATACATAGATACACACACACAGACAGCGAAACAGACAAGGCAACATTTGAGCTGCACAACGAGCTGCAAAAACTGCCCCAATTGACTTTTACAATTTATTTTTAAGAAAATTGAAAAATTGAAATGAAATTGAAATTGAAATGCCATTTGCTAATTGCATTCACAAGTTGCATTAGACTTTAAAAATTAATTCAATTCAATGAATTCACAAATTGTTTATTATTATTATTATTGTTATTGTTATTAAATTAAATGTGTCTCAACTGTCTAAAAATAAATTTTAAAAAAATAAAAAATTTTAGCATTGAAATACGGTAAGCTCAGAGCTTACCGTATTTCAATGCTAAAATTTTTTATTTTTTTAAAATTTATTTTTAGACAGTTGAGACACATTTAATTTAATAACAATAACAATAATAATAATAATAAACAATTTGTGAATTCATTGAATTGAATTAATTTTTAAAGTCTAATGCAACTTGTGAATGCAATTAGCAAATGGCATTTCAATTTCAATTTCGTTGCGCAATCTGATTATTGTATGATTATTATTATTATTATTTCTATATATAAAACACTTTATGATTTACGAAACATGTTAAAGAATTATGTAGTAGTATTAGCAAGAAATAATATCAATAGCTACAAGCTAAAAGCAACAATTACAGTTTATAATATTCATGATTAAATGATTAACAAGCTAAAAAAAAAAAAAAAAATTATTTTCAATGATAAAGAAATTATTAAATGTCAAAGCAAAAGCACTTAAAAAATAAAAATAATAAAATTATTACAGCTTAATTTTTTTTTATTATTTTATGACTTTATGTTTTCTGAATTAAGCTGCAATGATAAGCTATGATAAGCCATTGCGGAAATTCATAAATTGATTTCATTCTTCTCAGTTTTACACATGTTCAAAAAGAAAAAAAAAAAAAAATTAAATTAAAATTGAAATAATGAAATGAAGCATGGAAATTTAATAAGAAATAATAAATAAAATGATGAATAAAATTTCTTAAGAATGGCTACCAGCCGCACAAACCTCTTGCTCTATGCTCTTCAATCAAAACTTTGATCTTAATGGATATGATGTAGTGTTGCTATTGTTGTTGTTTGTGCTACGTGCTACATGCTGTGTGTTTGTGTGTGTTTGTTGAGCAACAAAAAAAAAACAAAAACAAAAGTAAACACTTGACTTGACTTGTCTTCGATTTTGCACTGTATTGTTAAAAGACAAACAGATATAGATACACAGATACACAGATACGTAGATAGAGATACATATATACAGCTACATAGATACATATACATATAGTATATCGAATGCGAATGGCCTGAAAATGTATCTTAAGTCTCACTAACTATAAGTGACACACTATTTGAGGTTTCAGCTCATAATGACATGCCACATACATAACATATATATGTTCTATGAGTGCTAAATGTAAGCTCATGATTTGACCGCAATTTGGCAAAAAGTGACATGCAAAGTATCTAACAAATACATACAAATAGACAAACTGAAGATACTTTCATACACATACATATATATACATATAGCTAATGATAATTATTCTCAATAGCTTGTGATTGATTAGCATAGCTCTATCAGATATATACAGACCTGTGCCTTTGCACAAGCAAACACTTATGTAATATTAACCGGCTATTGTCCGGTTCCTCAACAAGAACAAGCAACAGCAAGCAAGCAACAACAACAAGAACATTCTCTCTGCCTTTTGCCAGGCAAATTGTCTTTGAGTTCATTTTTATATCGGCGCCGTGCGTCGTCACATTTTCTATGCCAAAAAACAACAACAACAAAAATTATAAAAAAATAAACAAAAGCACTGTGCGAAAAATGTTCTTTAACTTAATCATAGAACAATTTTTTTTTTTTTTTTTTAAATTTCTTAAATCATTAATAAAGCTTAAAGCTTAGACAAAAATTTTATTGCAATCATTATTATTATTATTATTTTTTTTTTTTTTGTTCAGTGTAGACACTTGCGCCATTCGCTCAAGATAGAAATACTAGCCTAATGTATAGGACTCTCATTTCTCATGCTCTCTCACTCACACACACACACACATACACTCTGTCACAGTTGCTCTCACACTGCTCTCTTGCGTTTATATTGAAAGCTTTAATGCGCGCACATGTATATTTACGCTATGCGTATGCCGCTCTCTCTCTCTCTCTTTCGCTCTCTCTGTGTGTGTCTGTTGGCCCAGTAAAATTCTTTTGCAGTTGTCGAAAATATTTGCATTTTTTATTAGCCAACTGTGTGTGTGTGTCTGTGTATTTGTGTTTGTGTGCGAGCGTCAATACTCGATGCACACGTTCTGCTACTTTAGCCACTGTATCTATATCTATGTACAAAATGTAGTTCATAAATCTTATGTATATTAACACAAGAAGAGATACACTTATTTTATATTTTATATACACATACATAAACATAATATATAATAATATAAGATAACATAAAATAGAAGAAAATAGAGATTTAATACTAATTGAAAAACATGTTTACGCTGCTAAAGTGTAAATTTTATTTGATTTACCGTTGCGTTTCTTTTGAACTTTTCTATTTACATTTTATTTGCTAAATGCTAATTACATTGAACACTGTTAGCTCTATGTTCAAATGTGAAGCCAAACAAAATCACAAACCAAACGACAAACCAAACACCCCAAAAAAAAATGTGAAACCATCCCAGAAAAAAAAGCGGTAATCGAAACCCAAGCCCAACATTTTATAGACTGCAGAGAAAATGAAAATAAAAAAAAAAAGTAACTGAAACTCTGAACTAAATGTTTTTCAAATAAATAGAAAACTCTTGTATAAAGCTAATTGCAAAGTCGAATGCCGGCCAGCAGCAGCAGCAAAAGCAACAGCAGCAGCAAAAGCAGCAGCAGCAATAGCAGCAGCAGCAGCAGCAAAAGCAACAGCAGCAGCAAAAGCAGCAGCACAACGTTAGATAAACAACGAGCGTGACGGCAACTACGACGAGCAACACTTCAAATTTCATACAAAAAAAAAAAGAGAGTAAAAAATATAAAAAAAAAATAGTGAAAAAGAAAAAATAGAGAAAAGCCCAACAACTGCAGAGAGCGCAACTGCAACTGAAAAAAACTTTAATAATTATTGAATGAAATGCTAGAAAAAAAAAAATATAAAAAAAAAAACTTTATTTGTGTTTGTTTTTATTTTCGCCTTTCCAATAGACATTAACGACAGCTTTTCATTTATTTCGAGCTGTCATTATAAACAATTAATAAGTTAAAGACCTCAAAAAACAAACAAGAAAACATGAAAATGAGCGCAATGCCTTTGCGGAACTAGTTCTTCTCTGCAGCTTATATAATTATATAGAAATTTCTTCTGTGCTACAAAAAAAAAAAAAATTAATTAATTTTTTTTAACTTTTGATTTGTGGCTGCTGCTGCTGCTTCTGCTGTCAGGCTTCATTCATTGTCATTGTTATTGTTTTGTTTGTTTCTCAAAATTACAACTAATGCTAATAAATAAATCAACAAAAAACAAACAACAACAACAACAACAACTGCAATAGGCAAATATTAGTTATTTTCTTTTGGGAATTTCTGTTGAACTTTCTACAAAAAATTTCACTTTCTACACTTTGAGTTTAAAGCTTAAAGCGATAACGCGTCGCCAAAACAGAAAGAAAGCCCATATAGAAGCGCTAAAGGATAGAAAGGGAGAGAAAGAGAGAGAGAGAGAAGAGAGAGTGAGTGAAAAAGAGAGATAACAAATCGATATCTAAAAGAAATTATGTAAATGTAGTCAAAAGTTAAAGGCATGGGCATCACATTAATTCAACATCGAATTTGGAATACAAAAAAAAAAAAAAAAAATTGAAATACCAAAACGAATACGAATACGAATACAAATTCGAATACAAATACGAATAAGATTATTCGATTGCGCAACAAAATGTTTTCAATTTCCATATGTTATATGTGTTTACATGCATAATTAAAAAAAACATTTTTATGCTTGTCATTTTATATAGTTTCTATATCTTCCTTGATCTACAAACAAAAGTTACGCATAATAAAAATTATAATAATAATTATTTAAATATTTTAATATTAATATTGTATAATATTTCACACAATATTATAAAAAAAAAAATATTTCCCACACTTTCCTTAAATAATAATTAGAAAATAATTCTTAATTTTATAAATATATTTCTATATAAAATCTTAATCTTCTTAATCTATAAACAAAAGTTACGCATAATACAAATTATAATAATAATTATTTAAATATTTTAATATTAATATTGTATAATATTTCACATAATATTATAAAAAAAAAATATTTCCCACACTTTCCTTAAATAATTATTAGAAATTAATTCTTAATTTTATAAATATAAATATAAATCTATATAAAATTCATTTTATATAGTTTCTATATCTTCTTGATCTATAAACAAAAAGTTACGCATAATAAAAATTTTAATAATAATTATTTAAATATTTTAATATTAATATTGTATAATATTTCACATAATATTATAAAAAAAATATTTCCCTAAATAATTATTAGAAAATAATTCTTAATATTATAAATATATTTAATTTAATTTCTATAAAAAAAAATTCTCATTCTCTAAAATTTTTTTTTTATTTTTTCCCAATTAATGGAACAATTATGCAGCTAAAAAAAAGCTTTATGTAAACTTTATGTCAAGTTTTAATATATATATTTTTTTTTTTTTAGCAAATCATTATTAATGACAATTACTAACATGATATATGAGCTGTTCGCATTAGACTTGAGACATAGACACAGTTACAGATACAGATACAAATTTAGTTTAGTTTCATTTTGATGTGTGTTTTTTTTTAGCACGTTTTCTGGCTCTAACTCGAGCTGGTGAGATAAGTGTAAGTCATATGACTAAATGGGAATGTATAGAGGTGAGAAAGCTATCATTGATGGCAGGTTTGGGGGGGGGGGGGGGGAGAGCACAGGTGGTAGGTGAAGAGTGTGTGTGTGAAACCGGTTACTGCCCACAATAATCGCAATAACAACAACAACAGGAGCAGCAACAGCTTGCTGTCATCATCGTTAGTCTGTCTGTTAGTCTCTCCGTCTGTCTGTCTGTCTGTCTGTCTATCTATATAAGCAGCTATATCATGTATTATATATCTCGTATATGGCGACTGTTTTGGTTTTTACCGCTAAACGCGAGGCAACAAGTTGAAAATGTACTTTTGTGGTAATAGGTTAGATCTTTAACACAATCAGAGATACAGAGAGAGAGAGCGAGAGAGAGACACACACACACACACATGTCTACATGCAGCTAAGAGACACATAGAGTCAACTAGCAAACACTTGTCAGCTTAAGCAGCCGGCCTCAACTTTGCCGCTAGGCGAGGCCATAGGCGTGCGGAAAAGGGCGTGGTAAGCAGGCAGTAACAACAGCAGCAGCAGCAGTAGCAGCAATAGCAGCAACAGCAGCAATAGCAGCAGCAGCTCTGACACCGATCTTAGTCGTGGCACATTTCTTTAGCGCTGCTCATTTCTTTTATTCATTCATACATTTCATTCATGCTTCCTCTTTCTCTTTTACTTCTACTTCTATTTCTACTTCTATTTCTACACTCACTTGTCTTGCGCTTCTTTTTTTTCTTGCTACCAACGGCGGCAACATTTTCTACGTACAACAGATTTATATAGGTTTTAGTTGTCGATGTATTGTTGCTGTTGTAGTTGTCGATGTGTTGTTGCTGTTGTTGTCGATTGTCGATTGTCTGTTGTCTGCTGTTGCTTGTTGTCTGCTGTCTGTTGTCTGTTGCTTGTTGTCTGCTGACTGTGTTTATGTTTAATATTCCCTTTTTTTTTCTTTCTTTTCTTTCATACAATACTTTCAGCGAGACTTGTGTATAATTTCTAGTTTTTCAGCTGACGTTGCCATATTTTATACCCTGTAAATGCAATCTAGCAGCGGTAGTTTAACTGCTCTTAATAATTAAAAAATTTATTCATGCAACGTAACTTGAAAGTAAAGACAATTTTTATGCAGATAAGAAAAATATTTCATAAAAGAAAATTTTAGCTCAATTTTTTTTTTGCATTTTGTTAGCAAATTGTTGTAGTTGTAACACGACAAGTTAAGGCTTGGCAAAATTCTTTCTCTTTTTTTTTTATATGTTTTGTTATGTTGTTTGCCTTCTGTGTATATTGCTTATAAACTGGGCCAACGACAGCTAAAGCGTTCACTGCCTTTGAGGCTCCCCTCTGTCGGCTGACGCCTCTGGGCGCAAAAAAAATAAAAAGAAAATGAAAAATGAAAATTGCTTTTTACAATATTGTTGCCTGTGTTGCTGCTGCTGTTGCTGTTGCTGCTGCTGCTGTTGCACTTTACTTTTGTTTGTTTGCCCATCTTAACTGGGCGTTGTCTATGTATGTGTGTGTGTGTGTGTGTGTGTATGCATCGATTTATATATTGCACTTTTGAAAGTTGAATTAATTTGCCATAGATACAAAAGTTACAAGCTACAATAACTACAAGTTACTCGTGCAACTGGCAACTGGCATCTGTTGCTGTTGCTTGCCGTTTGCCTGATGTTGTCATCGTTTTGTAGTCATATAAAACAACAACAACAACAAGAAGAGCAATAAAAACTCCTCCTCCTCCTACTTCTTCTTCTTCATTATACGCCCCCTTAGACTCTGCGGCTGCTGGTTGCTGCGGCTGCTGCGACTGGCTTGAGGCCAAAAGCTTAGCCCACGTTTATAGCCAACGCACATGTTGCATGCGTGGAATTAGCCAAAAAAAATCAAAAAAAAAAATTCAACAAAAAAAAAGAATGAGACAAAATTTCGATCTACATAAAGAGTATATATAGTATATAGTAGATATATATATTATATATATATATATATATATATATAGTGAGGCACACAAATGTTTAAAATTAAATGACAGACGCTAGCTATATAGTACAGCTATATATATCTAAATCTATAATATATATATATATATATATATATGACAGATATGATGACGCACAAACTGTGACTGAGAGAAAATTGAAAAAAAATTTTATTAGTATCTGTGTAGAGAAGGACGCTTGAGGCCGTTGAGGCTTGCCACTAACGGAAGTGTACAGCCCTGGCGCTGTACATGTTGATAATCACACAAAGTCCATAACGCAATCATATCTACAAAATTTTTGCATATATCTATATACACTTATGTGTCTGCGATTGTCTGTCTGTGTGTGTGTGTGTGTCTGATTATGTATTTGCATAGAAATTGGGCAGCAGAAGAACTAATTGCTAGAGAAATTGATAATAAAGCTCTCGTGTGTGTGTGTGTGTGTTAATTAATCAAAAATAAAAGTATTGGAGATATGGCAACTGCATAGAGCAAGAGAC
>JBAMBR010002801.1:0-141749 GCA_037044475.1 Zaprionus obscuricornis
GTGAGCGAGAGAGAGAGAGAGAGAGAAAGAGAGATAGTGAGATAGAGAGAAATTGTGTGTTTTTGCCATCCAAAGTTAACACAATATTTTTATTCATCCAAGGCTCTAAGCACTGAAGTCTGAATCAGTCGAACAAACAAACAAGCAAACAAACCAACAAAACAGACAGACAGACAGACAGACAGACAAGCAAGGAAAGCATACCAACATTTACACATAAGCTTTAATACGTTTGCACACAAGTTCAATTAGAGGCAGTCCTAAAGTCCATACCCCATGCTCCATACTCCATACTCCATACTAGATAGTCCATAGTCCATAGTCCTTACAGTGCTTATAGTACTCTCAGTACTCTCAGTATTCTCAGTACTCGGCTGTAGTACGCTAATGTAACTGACTGCTGAACTGTCATTTCAGCCAAGTCCAGTCCTGTCCAGTCCTGTCCTGTCCAGTTCAGTTCAGTTCTATTCTGTTCAGTTTTCTGTTTAGACTTTAGTTCAATCTTCAGTCCAGTTCAATGCTATCCTGTTCTATCCAGTCTTGTGCTATCTTTGCCGTTGGTTTCTCTCTATCTTGATTTTATTATGCTTGCGCACTTCTCGAACCGCAGCGAGGTCAGCACAAAACATCAAATAGACTTTCCCCACCCATTCGACATCTACTATATTCTCTTTTCCACTGCCACTGTTACTGCCACTGTCTCTGTCTCTGTTTCTTCCCTTCGTTTCAGGTTCCCCGTCTTCATCTCCTGTCATCACACTGCTTCTCTCTGCTTCATTTCCTTCTGTGTTCCATTTGTGTCCTTTGGCCAACACTTGGTCGAACTCATAAGGCCAGACAACGTGGTGGACAGGCTAATCAGAAAATGTTTTACTTAGAAATCTGAAATCCTTTGGTATGCGTTCTACGTATCTCATTTTCGTTGCGCACAATTTACGATATAAACTTGTCTCAAACTCAATCCCAACCATCTTTATTCCCATACCGATTTCACTTTCTTTTCCCGCCCTTTGGCGCCCCTATCACGCCCATTATTGATTTGCATTGGTTTTGGCATTTAATGGTGTTGCTGGCATTTGGTTGAAGGCGTGCGACCGAGTAGGCGTGGCCGGTTACAAACGTTTTTGGGATACGAAACATGTGCCTGAGTTTTGTGCTGTGATTTCTGGCACACAACAAAAAAAACTTTTTTATAACGTATTCTGCTTAAACTTTTAATAACATTTGACCCCCATGGCAGCCAGCGTATATAATCAATTGACAAAAGTTATTAAAAGTTTAAGCGAATCGTATAAAAAAGTTTTTTTTGTTGTGTGCCAGAAATCACAGCACAAAACTCAGGCACATGTTTCGTATCCCAAAAACGTTTGTAACCGGCCACGCCTACTCGGTCGCACGCCTTCAACCAAATGCCAGCAACACCATTAAATGCCAAAACCAATGCAAATCAATAATGGGCGTGATAGGGGCGCCAAAGGGCGGGAAAAGAAAGTGAAATCGGTATGGGAATAAAGATGGTTGGGATTGAGTTTGAGACAAGTTTATATCGTAAATTGTGCGCAACGAAAATGAGATACGTAGAACGCATACCAAAGGATTTCAGATTTCTAAGTAAAACATTTTCTGATTAGCCTGTCCACCACGTTGTCTGGCCTTATGAGTTCGACCAAGTGTTGGCCAAAGGACACAAATGGAACACAGAAGGAAATGAAGCAGAGAGAAGCAGTGTGATGACAGGAGATGAAGACGGGGAACCTGAAACGAAGGGAAGAAACAGAGACAGAGACAGTGGCAGTAACAGTGGCAGTGGAAAAGAGAATATAGTAGATGTCGAATGGGTGGGGAAAGTCTATTTGATGTTTTGTGCTGACCTCGCTGCGGTTCGAGAAGTGCGCAAGCATAATAAAATCAAGATAGAGAGAAACCAACGGCAAAGATAGCACAAGACTGGATAGAACAGGATAGCATTGAACTGGACTGAAGATTGAACTAAAGTCTAAACAGAAAACTGAACAGAATAGAACTGAACTGAACTGGACAGGACAGGACTGGACAGGACTGGACTTGGCTGAAATGACAGTTCAGCAGTCAGTTACATTAGCGTACTACAGCCGAGTACTGAGAATACTGAGAGTACTGAGAGTACTATAAGCACTGTAAGGACTATGGACTATGGACTATCTAGTATGGAGTATGGAGTATGGAGTATGGGGTATGGACTTTAGGACTGCCTCTAATTGAACTTGTGTGCAAACGTATTAAAGCTTATGTGTAAATGTTGGTATGCTTTCCTTGCTTGTCTGTCTGTCTGTCTGTCTGTCTGTTTTGTTGGTTTGTTTGCTTGTTTGTTTGTTCGACTGATTCAGACTTCAGTGCTTAGAGCCTTGGATGAATAAAAATATTGTGTTAACTTTGGATGGCAAAAACACACAATTTCTCTCTATCTCACTATCTCTCTTTCTCTCTCTCTCTCTCTCGCTCACGTACACACACATACACGCATTCTATCTGTTATAGACAGCGCCCGAAGGATTGACAACAAGTGTGAGAAAGATGGCAAATACATTTACTTCTATCATATATATATATATATGTATGTAAGTATATCTTAGCATCTCATTCTCTAAGTGTATTTGTTTCATTGCTCTGAATGCTAATGATGGGAAAATTTGCGAATTTGCGCCAAGCAGCTGGGGAAACGTATACGGGATGGAGAGACGGTGCGGAGTGGTGTGATGGTGCGATTCTGAGGTGGGGTAAAAACTCAGCTGAAATGCTAATGATGTAAAAAGCTTCGACGCTGAAACAAACGACAACATTTTGGGGCAACGTTGTCCTCGAAATGAGGAAACTGACTTAACTTAATTGAAGTTGCCTTTGCCTTTGCCCTTGCCATTGCGTTTTGCCATTGCCTCTAACTTGGCAATTGGCTGATGGACTCCCCACGTCCTCTATGTCTGTCTGTCGAATTCTCTTTCTGGGTCTTCTTCGATTTCATTCTCATTCGCACTCTCTCTCGCTCTCTCTCTCTCTCTATCGCGTTCGTGTTGTCTCTTTCATGATGTCTACCCGTATGCGTTGCCATCTTCTGCATTTAAAAGCTATCACCTCTCGTTCTATTTGGCACCATTGGTCCCCTATCTCTCTCTCTCTCTCTCTCTCTCTCTTGCTCACTCTTTCTCACTCTCACTCTGTCTCGCTTCGTCTCTGTATCTGTATGTGAAGCATTTTGGATGATGTGATCGGATGCTCGCTCGAAGTGATTTCGTAATTAATGAATCCATGGCAGGGGCGTAAATGGAGCTTAGCGGTTTACTTGATGTGCCATCAACGAGCTGGCCAAAAACGTTTACTTGAGCGAAAGACCTGTCGGCCAAAGCACACTTCACCCATTCGTCCTACTTAATGGATACTTGACTTCAGTGTCAATATTCTTTGTTTATGTTTTCAATTCAAGCATAATGAAACAGAGTTGTGAATTTCTTCGAAACTATTAACTAAATTGTCAATAAACAAGGAATTTTACTGTGCATAAGATATATTTATAAATACAAGTTTATATTGAAGTCGAATAATAAAATATTATTTAGATTTTCTATTATTTAATTACACATCAAATTTAAATTTTTGCATTGCTTGCTTTCAATTTCAATTTCAAATTTATATTTTTTTTTTCTTTATTTATTTGTATTTGCTGCAGCGTAAATTAAGTAAGTAAATTTTGTGTGTGTACAATATAATCATAACTGAGATTATTAACAAATGCTGCATAATCACAAATTTTCTCGCTTTATAAATATTCTAATTATAGAACTTATCAAATATATTTTTATATATTAATTTAAGTAAATATTTTTTTATTATTATAAGATTATACATTTTTAAGTACTTACTGCTTAATTATTTCATTCATAATGTTTTTTTTAACAATATAATTTTTAATCCTCACTCTTACTTCTACAGCATCCAATGATCATCGACCATACTGAATGTAAGGTTCACAGTTTACTGCCTAAGTCTCGATACGAGCAGGCTTGCTGATAAGCATGCGGTTTGAGTAAGCAATATTTTTCTTATCAAAGTTTCGGTGAATTTATATAAATTATAATAAGAATGCGTGGCAAATATGTCATACAGCTGAATGAGCTGCTGCTACTGATCACGCCTTGAACAGTTCGTTGCAATCTTTTTGGAAAATACTCTACAGTAGGGTTTAAAAATACAAAGATATTTATATTATTTATAGTTCTCTTTAATTTATATATATTTTATAATTAAATTTAATTTTATATATTTATATTTCTTGAAGCGTAAATTAAATCAAATACAAGAAAGTTGCAATTGTAGCACAAGCGTTGCTCGTAGACGATAGTTTTCTTTCATTTAAACAATTTACATTTATGACTTTTAAAAATTAGTCCTTTTAGTCGTAGAATGTTTTTATTAGTACTTCCTTGATATTTTCTTGTTATACACTTGCTGCAGCAAGTGCAACATCAGTAGCTTCAGTTATCAGAATTCAGAATTCAGCTTTCAGTTTTCAGATTTCAGCATTCAGCTGCATGCAGACTAAGAAGCTTTAGGGGCATAATAATTCTCTTGCTTGAGTTGGCTTTTGTTTCTATGTAGATGCTTTAATCACCAGTCTTAAATAGCTTTTATCAACTCAGTGCATAGTTAGGATCCCATGGTCTATGGTCCATGACCAAAAATGTGCAGTACTTCCGGCTCGTTAACTTTGATGTAGGTGCTGCAAGTGGCTCGCTCGGAGTGTAGGTTGAGCTATGGTGTGTTATGTGGGCCGGAAGTGAATGCGAATGCGAGTCTGGAATTCACACTTGCTACCAGCAAGAAGTAAGCTGGAAGCTGGAAGCAATAAGCAGAGAGCAGGCAACAAGCAGCAGGCAGCAGCATGGCAAGGCAGCCAAGTAAATTGAAGAAGAATGCGACTCAGCCCACTGACAATGCTCCATTAGCATGCAGCATATTTTAATTAGCCAAATAAATTGTAAATGTCTGTGGCTGAAACATTTACAATGTTAAAGCCAAGAGAGCTGAAAGCCAAAGTGCCAAAAAGCTGAGCTGCAAAAATACTCAAGAGAATATATTTTGAATCGACCAACCGACCAACCAACCGATGGCCAACGGCTATTCAAGCTAGTTAAAGCTTAAGTACTTGTATTCCCCAAGATTTATTGTGCATAAGCCAACAACAAAAAAAAATGAGCAAAATGGAAAACGATAGTATGAGAGAGAGAGTGTGAGAGAGAGAGAGACAAAATGAGAAACAGAAAAGAGAAATATAATAAAATAAAATAAAATTGTTTAATATATATATATATATATATATGGTATAAATATATTTGCTTGTATGTCTGCTTCTTCTTGTATGTATGCAGAGGACAGTCCCAGGCGTCTGTTTAATTTCACTTAACGTTTAACCTGATGCCATTAATTGAGCGCAATTAACGCGCCTTTAATGGCCCCCCTGGTCGCAACCAAAGTTACAGCATTTACGCCAAATATATATATATATATATATATATATATATAATATATATGTATGTGTGTGTATATGTGTGTAGTATAATATCTACAATTATGCTTACATATGTATATTTAATTAGCGGGCCAAGCAAAGTCAATGCTGCCTTGATAAATGTGTGTATGTATGATTGTACATATATATATATATATATATATATATATATATGTGAGTATGAGTGTGAGTGTGAGTGAAAAGCAGGCAATAGCAAAGTGAAGAAAGTACTGCGTAGAGGTCGAGAGGCCGCCAACGCGTCGCTTGATAAATAGCCAATAATTCTTACAGTGCTTTAGAGGCGCCTCGACGACTGGCTGACTACAGTGTACAGCAAGTATACGCATCTAGGACCTAGTTACACTCCAACCCGCCCTCTACCTTCAGTGCCTTCTACCCCTGTCAAAGAAGTCCACCTTACACCAACCCACCCGTTGTGCTGTTGAAAATGAAATAAATGGTCTGGCATATAACCTTGAGCGTGTGTTGTGGCTATTATCATTTGTAATTTGCAGCAATTAGTTGGGGCTCAAAAATTCTAAAGCAAACTTTGTCGACAACAGCAAGAGTAACAACAACAACAACAGTAGAGTACAAAAACAGAAGCAGAAACAGCAGCAGCAGCAGCAGCAGCAGCAGAGAATAAAGAAGAAGAAGAAGAACAACAAGGACTAGAACTCTGCCAAGGGCCACGTGGCAAGTAAACAAACATAAAACAAATAAGAAAATAATAGTCAAATATGATGAACTGACAGATATCCTACATAAAATAGTTTAAAATGGTTTTAGATTTGAGCTAAAATTAATAACAGAAAAAAAAAAATTATTAATTATTTTTAAAAAATTTTTTTTTTTGACATTTTTAAAATATTTCAAGACTTAAAACAATTTTGAAATTTACTATTTCAATACTTGGAATAAGTTTAAGTTTATCTCGATTATTATTAATAAATCATTTTTGCTAGTTATACTAAAACACTTAGCTAAATTGGCGCATTTGCAGGGTATAGAGAGAAAAAAAAAAAGAATTTATTGAGCTTGGGCCAGCTTACATATTTATAAGGCACATTAAATTAATTTACGCATGTTTTGCCATGTACTCAATATACAATACAAAGTTGGCAGCAGGCATAATACCTAAGGATACTCAGAGTGTGGACATGAACAGGAATAGGAACAGGAACAGAAGAAGGGATAGAGACAGGGACAAGCACAAAGTCGAGGTCAGAGTCGGGGTCGGGGTCAGGTTGGTCAAGGGATGCCAAATACCGCCTGGCTAGCTCACTCGGGGGTTACATAAATGTGTTCAGCTCACAAATACGTGTGCAACACAACAAGCATAATTAGTTCTATTGATTGTGCAACAATTGTTGACTAACATGTGACACTTTGTTCTACTAATTTAATGTGTATTTAAGCCTCGCCATTCATTTCATTTAATCCCAGTAAAAAAAAATATCTTTAAAATATTACAAGTTAAAATTTCATTTACATTTTTTTTTTTTTTTATTTTTCTTTTTTTTATACTCGGTGCCCTTTGGGAACCAAGAGTATATTGGGTTAGTGACAAGAGCAAATGTATGTAACACCCATAAGGAGGCGTGGCCGACCCCATAAAGTATATATATTCTGACTCAGGATCAACAGCGGAGTCGATTGGAGCATGTCCGTCTGTCCGTCTGTCCGTCTGTACGTCCGTATGAACACACAGATCTCGGAGACTATAAGAGATAGAGACTTAATTTTTTTTGCATAGTGTTTGTAGTGTTTGCAGGCAGATCAAGTTTATTTTGGATTTTTGCCACGCCCCCCTCCGCCTCCACAAATCGATGAAAACCATTTTGAACACACCACTTCACCCACACCCAGTCAAGCTACAGCACTGAAATTTGGTACAAAGTTAGAATATGTTTATCTGGACGTTGTGTACAAATTTGGTACAGATCGGATAATAAACATGGAAGTTATACGCATTTCAAATTTCAAAAGTTGAGAGGCGTACGCTTGCTTGCTGTTCTCACCCCAAACGACGGCAACATTTTTTCACACTTGTGAAGAGCGTGGCTCAGTGGTTAGAGGGTTGAACTCGCGTGCATGAGGTCCGCGGTTCGATTCCCGAGACGATTTTGTTTTTTTAATTTTTTTTTTTAAAATTTTTTTTTTTATATTAACTTAAAATTGGCGAGTGCGCAGCACGAGCAAAATAAATATATAATATAACTTTGGGCACCGAGTATTATATAGTCGAGCACACTCGACTATAACTTTCTTACTTGTTTTTTTTGTTCTAGAGTTTCTCAGTAAAAAAAAAAATGTTGTACGTTTAATTGGTCCGTCGAGTATCTTCAAAGTTTTTCTGGCGCTGTCGAAAAGGAACCTTGAAAATTCGAAAGTCACAAAGTTCTTAACGCTTGAATATGATTATTACAAATTTTTTAAAACATTTTTCAACATTAATTTTTTTTACGTTCATTTTCTCTCACTCTCTCTGTCTATGTCTGTGTGTGTTTTTAAGTGTGTGTGTGTGTGTCGCATATTAAAAAGTTATTTATTTACTTTGGCATCTTTCTGACACATCACTTTGACATATTTCAAGTTTTTTCTTCTATTTTTTATGACTTTAGCATTTTGACCATCCTTAAAGGCAAAATATTCTAACGAATTATCTCACAAGGATAATTCACAGCCACAGCTGCTTTCAATTTATGTACATCAAGTAGCTTAAGAATACTCAAGAGCCATTAATTGCGGCTACCCCACCACTTGCCGCTCATGCCATGCCATGCCACCTTTTGGGGTAACCTCAACTTGTCCGCTGTTGAGGTTTTCAACGCATCGTATGCGGTAACATTTCATCTCACTGAAGATTCTTGATAATCAACGTAATCGAATCAATGATGCTTAACATGCTTTCTAAATCTTCGACCCTTATGCATGATTTCATTTAATTTGTATATTTAAATCCTTCTTAAATTTGTCTTATCATTTTACTAGCATTCTTTGCAGCAGCTTAAAATGTCTTAAAGCCAATGCAAAATATGCTTTTTTACTTAAGTAATGAAAAAACCAAATACGTATTATGGTCCTATTCAATGTTGTTGGGGTTTTTTTTTATATACCCTTACAGAGGGTATATTAATTTTGAACAGAAGTTTGTAATGGCTATTAAGAGGCGTGGCAGATCTAACATAGTATATATATTCTTGATCAACATCGATAGCAGGATAAAAATATTTATATTCATCTAACCGTCCATCCGTCAGTCCGTCTGTTCCAGCCACAACTAGTCTTTCAGTTTTAAAGCTATCTCAATGAAATTTAGTATACATGCCACCTATGCTCATAAGTTGTACATAACTCGGAATCGGCCTGATCGGAACACCATATCATATAGCTGCCATAGGAATAATCGACTGAAAATGGAACTCATAGAAATTGAGTTCAATGGCGACATATACATATAAATCATTTAAATTTATTGCAAATCGGACCACTATATCATATTGCTGCCATAGAAACGTGCGCCCGGAAATTGAGTGTTTGTATAAGAAGTTTTCTACCAAGACAGCAAGAGTGTGAAATCTTCGGTTCGCTGAAAACAACTTTGCTTTCTTGTTTTATATGCATAGCTAAGCTTTTAACAAATGACATAAACTTTTTACAGTTATTTACTTAGTGTATTAATCTAGCTTCAATCTCTAGTATTACAAGATTTCTATTTAATATGCAAATTTATGACATTTTCTAAGCGCTTGTGCTTTAATTTTGTTCTGAAATAAAAACAATTTTAAATGTTTTACTTACTATTGTCAGTATATCAATAATTCAATTTTATTTATATATTGTATGATTATTGTATTAAGTTCTTTGCTTCATTTTAAATGGATAAAAAAATGTATAAATAATTTTTTATTTTCAATTTTTTATTTTTATTTTATCTGAAAAAATTTGGATGCTGATATTTACTCGCCTACCAGATTTATCCCACAAGTCGTGTTTTTAGAGATGATGCCATTCACTATTTCTAGTGTTTCTGTGTACTATTGCTTTACATAATTTATAAACTAATGCTGGAGAGTTGTTCCTGAATTTGGAAAACTTTTTTTTTTAAATAATAAATTAACTGTTTTAATTATTTAACGACTTATACAGTGGAACACTGCTGGGTGCTTGCAAAAAGTATATAGTATAATATATCTCAGTATATTTTAATTATATTTAAAAATTTAACATATTTTTTTAAGTAATTTTAATATAATATTTTTCGACAATTATTTTGATGTACCTTTAATTCTCAGAAATCAATTTCACATACACAAAAATGTATAGGAATTTACCTTTCTATCGCTTGCTTTCCTTAATTAACATTGATAGCATCACTAAGTAGGGCTACTTTCTGTTAATTTAACTTTTGGTCTTTGGTCACGCCTTAAAGCTTAACAGCAGCTTTTGTCGCGTTCAGGAACTAAGCTGGCAATCAACAGAGTTCTTCCATATTTGAGCTTTTCTTTAAGCTTTTGCCAACTAGCATACCCTAAGCCTTTCTTGACTGAGTTTGGAATTCCCTTAAACCCTTTGGGGATAATATTGTAATCCAACAATTTACACATGAATGTTTCAGTTCGTATTGACACCACCCCCATATGTTGCGACCTTAGGGACTTGCTTCAATGCACAAACACACATACACACACACACACACACACACACACACTTGTGCGTAACTAGCACAACAATAACAATTAGTTCTATTGATATATACATTGCGCCGCAGGGAGGAGTGGGGAACGATAAAACATATGGCCTGAATATGAATAATAAATTTTCAACTCGCGCTGCACAAGTTTGTGCTATGCAAAGTAGAAACACGAATACACACACATATACATATGTATATATTTATACGAGTGTATATGAGTATCGCAGTATTTCTATTTGCCGCAGGATTGCAGCAACTCAAACTAAAGAAAATGGTGTGCAAACTAATGCTTATCCTTGTGCGACGGCTGCGTCCTCTTGCGCCAGATAAATTGCAGTTTAAACCTACTTAGTTGCATGTGTTGGAATTCTAGCAGTTCTCCTATATTCTCCTTCTTCTTCTTCTTTTCTATCTCTTTCTCTATTTTCTTATCATTCTATCTGTCTTTCCATTTCTATCCCTATAACCGTATATTCTATGTATATATATATATATATATATATAATACCATATATATAGTATGTATCTTATGTTGCTATACAACATTTTGGGCATAGTCAGCAAAAATGATTGCGTAGAGTAACGAGTAACGATTCGTTGCCAAGCAATGCATATGAATGCAATTCGCTCTCAATTCCCTTTCATTCTTTGCATTTTGACTGCCTGCCAATGGAAAGTAAAGATTGTAAAGATTCTGAAGAAGTGAAAAGGAAATCCGAATAGACTTGTATCTTAAGCGGCTCAATATATTCTTAATATACTTCAGCACAGCAAGTTTGGCTACAAACTCTTCTCAGCGGTAAAAGTTAATACGATTTAACTGGCGCACAATTTGCAGACAAAAACATATACACACACACACACACATACATACTCAGCAAAAAAAAAAGTTTAAGAAAAGAAAAAATAGAAGCAAAAACAACAACAATGACAACAAAAACAATGCCAGGGAAATGGACGCCCCCGCAAAATATGCAAAACATGCCAAAAAGTGAAAGAGAATCGTGAAACGAGTTTAACGGTGGACGATAGAAAGGGGAGAATGGAGAAAGCGGCAGCGTAAAGCCAAAAGCCACTTTGGCTTGCCAAAAATATGTATTAGGCCACTTGACTGCGCCTTGCCTTATGTCTCTAAGAATTTAGACTTGAAGAAGAACAAGATGACGAAGAAGATGATGAGCAGAAGGGGTTGCGGAGCACAAGCTAAAATTGAAGGTGGAGAGCGGCAGGCAATGAGTTGAACAAGGAGAACAAGGAGATGAAGAAGTTGAAGGAGGAAACTGCCAGATTTGTTGAGCTCATTCGCTTCATGAATAATTTGCGCCACGATGTCGTTGCTTTGCTTTTTGTGACTCAAAACAATAAACAAATGGCCAAAAGCATATGCAAAGATAGAGAGGCAGTCGACATTCGACAATGTATGCGTGTGTATATGTGAATCCCTATGTGGGCTGGGCCCATCTTCTTTAGCCTTATGTGGGAACCACTTACAATACACAATACACATATTCAAATCGAGCTGACAGGCGAACGACAAGTGCCGCGTGCGTGTCATCAATGGCGTCATCCGGGGTAGACGATTCCTCTTCGTGCCCCTCTCGACATCTCGAACATTACATGAGCCTAGAGATAGATAGATAGAGAGAGAGAGCTCTAGGTTGTTTCAGCAAGTCGGCAAGTCATCAAGTCATCTAGTCATCAGTAGCGTCATCAGCAACAGCAATAGCAGCAACAGCAATAGCAGCAACAGCAGCAGCAGCAACAGCAGCAGCAGTAACAGCAAAACAAATGGCTTCAGCTTACAATTTTTTTTTCTTTTCTGTTTTTCGTCCTTTATTCATTTTTGGTATGCGATAAAAACGTGTGAAATGCCATTTGGCAGTACTGGCAGGACCTACAGGCAGAACCAAAAGGCAGGACCTAGAGGCAGGTCAGCCACCTGGCCTTAACTCTACAGAATCTTACTTCACCTTTGGCAAATGATAGTTTTTATCTCAGTTCTGGCAAAGAGTTCCTGCTCGATGAGTTATGGTCGCTGCATCAAAAAGGCTTTGCAGCAGCAGCAGCAGCAGCAGCAACAACAGCAGAAGCAACAACTTTAGACTCCATTGGGCTGCGGGTTTGAGGTAGAGCAAGGTTGTGCGTATGTGTGTATGTGTAAGTGTGTATGTTTTGGCCCACATGACCAACATACCATAACCATCAGTCTTTGCCTTCGTCTCACTTCTATGGATGCGGAAAACGTGCGCACAATTCATCACATGCTGTCACTGCGTCTTGGCAGCAGTAGCAACAGCAACAGCAACAACAAGAGCAACAGCAGCAGCATCTCCTTCAGCCTGCGGGCTGTGGCAAAGTTGTCTGTCAGTCATTCTGTCCGTGTCAGTGTTTGTGTGTGCGCCTGTGTGTGAGTGTGAGTGTGTGGCACTTCGTATTGCAGATAATGTTTATTGAGCTGCTAGTTGGTTAATTTTAATACCACACATACAGCTTGATTTATTGTTGTTGCTGCTGTTGCTGTTGCTGTTACTGTTGCTGCTGTTGGACAATTGAAGCATCCATCAATACAATAAACTGCACTTGCTGTCAGTATATATTTTTTTTTTTGCTACTTATTTTGCCTTGCAGCACTTGCTTTTTATGTGAAAAATGTCTCATTAAGTAACCGAATGAACGAGCAGTCCACACCCAGTGTACACCCACAGCTACAGTCGTCATCCCCGCGACCCTTAACGCTCAGCTGGCAACATAAAAAACTCGTTTACCTGCATTAAGCGAAACACTCAACAGACGGTTGAAGCATAAAGGAAATGTGACAGGGACTGAGACAGGAAGAGGTAGAGAGAAAAAGAGAGAGAGAGAGGAGAGACGAATTTGCCAACGAAACGAAGTGGAGAATGTTAAACTCAGGGGCAAAGGGAAGTAGAAATGGAACAGTCAGTTTCAACCGGATGCCACAAGTGCCCCTACTTACGTTATAACTGAAAGGTAAAAGCTGCTACTGCTACTGCTACTGCTACTGCTGCTCCTGCTGCTGTTGCTGTTGCTGGTGTTGGTGTTGGTGCTGCCAATGTTGCTGCTGTTACTTGTTACCTGTAAACTGTAGCTAAAGCCGAATAGGTAACCAAGTCAAGCTGTCTGCTGTCACAAGGTCCTGCCTCCTGCAGCGCAGCCCCAAAATGCAAATCAGCTGTAAAGCGAGAACAAGTCTCAACTTGGTCGACTTCCTTTTTCCTTCTGGCACCCCGACAGAACTCACAACTCTGAGCTTCAGAACTCAGAACTCCCGGGGTCGTGGCTTGCCTGTAATTGTGCACACTTGGCGGTTAATGGGAGCAACACAGGCAATCTCCAAGAAATGTATGAAAATTTGTATGGAATTTTTGGCAGGCAAAAGTGCAACGCATACAATAAGAAAGATTCAGCATACTTTCCCTACAGCCCCAACTGCACACCTACAACGAGACAATGAGAGAGCAACACGAGCTGCCAAAAAAATAGCGAGAGAAAGCGCGCGAAAGAGAAGGAAAAAGAAAAAGAGATAGAGAAAGAGATAGAGATAGCGCAAAAGGAAGCATCTGCTCTTCAAGCTGTTGCGATGCCTTGCTTCGGCTTAGCGGTTCACCGTATCCTCATTCATTTTTAACTCAGCTAATTAACTGAAAATGATAATTGTTACCAAACATTTTTACATTTTCATA
Organism: Zaprionus obscuricornis; assembly: GCA_037044475.1. Lineage (NCBI taxonomy): Eukaryota > Metazoa > Arthropoda > Insecta > Diptera > Drosophilidae > Zaprionus > Zaprionus obscuricornis. The sequence goes on from JBAMBR010002801.1 coordinate 13,940, forward strand.
AAGTTCAACCATAATCTAAGATAATTAATACAATTCTCTTATAGCCTTGATCTTTTACTGAATTTCGGGCCATGTGCCAGATGTAAGGCGTTTCATTTTATTATTATTATTATTATTATTATTATTATTGTCATTGATATTTGCCATAAAATATATACTCGAAAATATGATGTGAAATACTTCAATAAATCTTAGAAAACTAAAAATAAAATATATATTGTATTGCGGGTCTTGTTGTTGTTGTTGTTTTTTTTTTGTTGCTTTTTCACCATTGTTTCTTTCCTTTTTTAATAGACTTTTTTTCTATTTGTTTTTTTTTTTTTTTGCTTTGTTTTGTGATATAAATTTTGCATAAGTAATGAAGCTTCTCAAAAGATTGCAATAAAATGAAATGTTTGTCTTTTGACAGTTGCCATAAAAATGAAGCTGCCAACAAAAAAAAAAAAAGAAAAAAAAAGAGAAACTGAATTCTATTAGAAGGAAATAGCAGAAAATCAAATAAATCATGTGAACTTTAAAAACTTTGAAACTGTTTTTTTTTTTTTTTGTTTTGTGTCAACTAAAGAAAAAGAAAAATTCTTTAAAATTTCAATATTAAATTTATTTTTACAGCATTAAACAAATTTCAGCAATATTTTTATAGTTTTTTTTTTTTTTTTTTTTTTTTGACAAACTTTGTGAATTTTATTAGATTTTTATGGACTGTGAATTTGATAGAGATATAAACTTAATATAATAATAGGCTGGCTTTCTTCTTCTTAACTCGGCATCCTTTTTGAGTTAAGGGGCGCAAAGAAAATCAAAAAGCTGCACATTTAACTCAGCTGGATACAGTTTTAGTTCCGCAAGGCTCCTTTTGAATACTTGTGCACAGCAGGAGTTCATCGGTTGTATATATATGTGTATGTGTGTGTGTATGTGTGTATGTGTGTGCTCTGTCATCATGTCGGTCTGCTGTCGTGAACCTGTGACTGTGCCTGTGGCTGGCTGCCTTTTGTCCTATTCTTATTTTTTTTTACTATTTTTTTTTTGCTTTTTTTTGGGATGTGCGTAGTTTTAATGTGCTTAGAATTATGCGCCAAATGCTCTAGTTTGACTTTACTGTGAGCCACTTCAATTGCAGCAGCAGCGCCATGAAAAGCCTCAACTCTTGTTGGTGGCCCTTGAAACCATCATAGACATCTCGTCCGCACTTGTTTGCAGCAGCATCAGCAGCAGCAGCAGCAACCCGTTTTCCGACTACTGTTTGCCGCTTGCTGCCTTCCATTGCATTCTTTACTGTGTGTGTGTGTATGCCCTCAGTCATTGTTATTGTGCGCGTGCAACGCTGCGTATGCGTGATTTACATGCGTTTTGTTTACATTTGCTGCTGCTGCTGCTGCTGCAGTTATAACTGTTGTTGCTCTTGCTGCATTGTTCTTGTTTATATTTGTTTTTGCTATTGCTATTGTAGTTGTTGTTGTCGTTGTAGCTATTTGAGCCCTGGCCCTGTTAACTTGTTATTGTTATTATTTTCGCATGGCCAACGCCAAAACATCTGAACTGTAACTGTAACAAAAATTAGTAAAAAGACAAACAATAAAGCTCAGTTGCAGCCTGATCCATTCACCTGGCCAATTAGATGTCGCACTTTTTGGCCTTTGCTCAACATTCGCTTAACACTTGCCAAGGCAACAAATGTCTGTGTTGCTTTCTTCGTGCTCTTTCACACATACACATCCACAGACAGACAGAGAGAGAGAGAGAGAGAGAGACAGACATTAGTCAAGCAATTTGTAAGCAATTGACGTGGCAACTGCTAATTAACTGGCTTTAATTTCAATGCCTACAAAGTTTCAATGAGCTGCAATGTGACAGAGCACAAGGCTGAGGCTGAGGCTGAGGCTGACCCACTGACTTGGTGACTTGGTGACTGAGTTCCATATTAACCCATAACGTAGCGCCACATAACTTGCCTAACAATTTCACAACAGCAGCACCAGTAGCAGCAGCAGCATAGACAAAGACAGACAGACACATTGAAAGAAAAAGAAAGTCATATCAAGAGAGAGAGATAGAAATATGAAGAGAGTACAAACATTCAAAGAGAGTAAAAAGACATTTCGAGAGAGACAGAGAGAGAGAGAGACATTCAGAGAGCAGAGTCAACAACATGTTGCGAAAGGACAATATAGCTGCAGGCAACATGTTAGCAACATGTTGCATATTCTGTTGCCACTTTCAATTATCTCTGCAATAGAAAATTAAAATAATGAACAGCAAAAGCATCAAGCTGCATATATATGTACATACACACATTCATACATAGAATAACTTACATATACATATGCTATACATTTACATACTACAGATGTTTGAAAGAAATATATATATATATATATATATATCTATATCAATCTCTTCGTGTTGAGGTAAAAGCAAAAAAAAAAAAAAATAAAACAGAAGTAGATGAAGAAATATATGCAAATGAATGGAATTGAATGTAGTTCGATATGAGTGCGATATATGAGTATAAATGGAAAATTTCTAGGGAAAATATTTCAGTTCAGGCCATGGTCACAACCGCATTCACAGCTACTTTCACTTTCTATCATATCTTTTTCCCTCACAACATTTTTTTTTTGCCTCTCGTTTTCTGCATATTTTTTTTTTTCTTTTTATTTTTGAAGTTTTTTTTTTTTTCTCACGGCTCATCGAGCAAAACATTTTCCATTTTGATGGTCTGCCGTCTGTCACACACACACACACACACAAAGAGACAGACACACGTTGGGACTCACACACACACACACACACTAACATACACCCGTACCCAGAATAAACATAATCTGAGCAGAGTGTGCATGAAAATTGTCGTTGTCGAGGCCTCAAATGCTAAAAGCGTCTGCCAACAACAACAACAACAATAACTAGTAGCATCACGAGCCAAACGACGAAAAACAACAAGTATAACAACAACAACATGTCACATTATTTAATCAAGCGTAGAAATTGAATAGGCCCTTAAAAACTTTGCCTAAGGCACTTAACCCACAGTGAAAATAGAAATTGACGACATCGCCAAAGGACAACAACGTGGCAGAACTTGAATGAACCTGAACTGAACTCAACTGAAAACGAACTGAACTTAACAGTGCCAAGCTCAGCTGTGTTTATCACATTTTAGCTCACTTTTGCTGAGAACTGAACTGAATCAAGCGTTGACAGAGACAGACTTCTGCCTAAAGAAAAATGAGCTGATAACGGAATTTCATGCAAAATTGGTAAGCCAACAACCTGATTACTTAATTGGCGTCTATATGTATGTGTGTGTGTGTGTGTGTGGCTATGTATGTGTCTCTGTCAGCCTTTATGTATGTACTGGATTCTCATATATTAACAGCTCGTTTGTGTGAGCCAAAGAGCCGAACTGTAAACGAGGCAGAAACTGTTGTAATTGAATGCTCCAAAAAAAAAAAAAAAAAAAAAACAGTTTTACAATTATCTATCTTTCTCTCTCTGGAATAATTCACACAACTCTGAAACCTTTAAGCTGAAAAACAAACACAATAGAATATATACAGAGAAATGTGAATAAAAGATAAACTATGTGAGGCTGAGACTCGAAAGTTTACAGTTTAATGAGTTCAACGATTTATTCTACTGAGTCTCAAAGGAAAATTAATATCTGACACACTGAAGATTTTATATATATAATTGCAACAAAAGCGGAAATTGCAGCAATTTCATGATGTAGTGTTGCGCATACTTATATAATATAAGATTACAGCACTAAGTACTTCCACTTGAAGAACAGCAATACAAGAAAATCTGTAGAAATATAAATGGTAAATAAATGTGACAGACAAACGTCTGACATGTAATGCATATACCCGACAAAAATATTTTTATTTATTTATTTTATTTATTTATTTATTTCAATTTATATATACGAACAGATATTAATATGGAACTATCAAATTATTAATATATTTTAAAGTTCAGTTACAGTTACAGTTCATTAATTTCTGTTGTTTTTTTTTTCACTCAATTTATTATTTATTGCATTTCATTTATTCGAAAAATATTTTTAACATTCAAAGTATCATAAATATTTTTTTCTTCTGTGTGTTTTTTTTTTTAAAGTCATTAAGCACAGTTTGCTGTGACTCAAGGCGCAACAATGTGCGCGATGCTAAAGAAAGTTCCCCGCAACGTGTCGCGGTTATTATAAGAAAGTACTATAATTAAATGTTTTTTACACAGCTCGACAACTTATACTTATACTGCAAATCTTACACATATTTATATAATATTAGGTAATGATTCATCTTGTTCAACTATAAATTAATACAAAATAAAATACAAAAAAAAAATCCCTATGATTATAAATTTTACTCATCATTATCAGTAAGAAGTAACTCTAGTCGAGCAATTTCTTTGTTAGCAATTTATTTTAGTTCCAATTAAATTTAAGTCTTTAATATTAATTGCTTTTTATATGAAAGAACAACAATTTACAAATCAAATTTAGAGTTAACCTTTTTCACACAATGATAAAAAACAACAAAAATAAAAATCAGGCAGCTGAAGACAAGCGAACGGCGAACGTCCAACGCTGAACGATGAACGAGGAAATATAAGCGAAGGATAAAAATTTAAAGCTAACGAAGAGCATCTGCATATTCCATGGAGACATTTCGTGACATTCGACACTTTTCTAGGAATTTCAATTTTCATTTGATAAATTTTCACGGAATTTGCCAAAGCCAAACAAAATCCTAATAATCTTTATAGCTGCGTAAACACAAGATTCACATTGTCGCTATGGTTGCTATGCCTGGACTTCCAGCAGCAGCGAAAATATATACATGGATTTTACAATTTTGTTTTTCTTTTCTTTTTTTTATTTATTTTTTTAATATAAATTATTCTTCTCATATTACATATTACAAGGCAAAAAAAGGTTACAAAATAATATATTAATAATTGTATAAAATATATAAAATATTAATGATACGCACTGTTGTGCAGGGTTAAATAACAGACTTTGAATAAAATATTATTTCAGGGGCTGAGTAAAGTTTTCTTCAACACAATATGTGTTAAGTTTTTGCACAATGAGAATGAGAATATATTTTGGTCTCAAAGCTGTTAACTTATTTTTAATTCTCACGCATTTTACAGCTGCCATTTACTTGGGGCCTCATGTCAAATAGTAGTCCAGGCTCTGTCAGTCCAAAGTGTGTGTCTGCCATTCCCCTTTTCAGCCTAAGGCTAGGCTAAATCACACTCACACTGAATGAAGCTCCGGCAAAACGTTGGCAACGTCGACGGCGTCGGCGTCGGCGGCATCATCGACGCTGACCATTTCCATGGCATCCGTTTTGGCTGTCTGAGCTGTAGAGCCTGACTTTGAGTTCGACTCCGACTGTGAGTCCGCTTTACGGAAGTGGTGAACGGTAAGCGGTAAGCGGTGAGTGGCTACGACTGGGCATATAAAACTACGAGTACTATTTGATTTCAACATTGATTTATGAGCGCATCCGCTACACGTTGTGAATCCAGCCATTTCGATTGCCCGCACCTCAGGGGGTTGAGGTGTAGATTGAATAGCATGCAAGCATTGGGAAGGGGAGGTGTGCTATGAGATAGGGAGGCACGTTTTACTGTGTCTGCCTTTGGCAGATTTGCTTTGCACTTAACTGTGTAGTTGGGCAGTTGGAGAGTTGGGCATTTGAGCAGTTGGACAGTTGGAACGTTGGAGCGTTGGAGCGTTCGAATTTGGCTAGCATGGACTACGGACTGCCGTCTGGCAGCTGATTGCCCAAAAGTCAGTAAATTAAAGTTCATACAGAAAAAGAGTGCGAGCGAGAGAGAGGAAGGAGGAGAGAGAAAGGAATATTGTGCGTGTATGTTGTACGTTGTTTTTGTGCTGTGTTTTTGTGTGTATCTGTGCATGAATTTGTAATTTATACGCTATGGCAAAAACCGCAAAAGCAAAATAGATATTTATTAACATATAAATTATGCATGTGATTTGGCCAGAAAACAAGCCAGGAGCAGACCAGGAGCAGCCATCAGCAAGATGATTAATTGACAGACCCAAACCTTTTGGCTCTTTAAAGTTGACTTCTGGGCTAATTTGTGATATTTTAAATCGCCAGCTACCCGGTTAGCTGCTGCTACTGCTGCTGTTGTTGGCTCGTTGCTTCGTTGTCTTGTTGTCCTTGTAACAACGGTCCCCATTGAGTGCAGATAAAGTAAAAGCGAAGGATAGTTTCGCCTGTCACATAAATCGGATCAATAAATGATGATATTATGCTACCGCAGGGACACATTGAGCTGCCACACACTCAGATAGAGTAGTGCGAGTATCTTTCGTTTTTGTTGTTGTTTTTGTTATATAAAGCGAGAGAGGCGGGTGCCAGCTGCGACAGCGATGGCGACAACGCCAAGTCGTAGGTGGTAACACATTAAGATAAAGTGACAACGCCTCCACTGCCAGCAATGGCGAGAACGTTGACGTCGACGACGACAGCGACAGCGACGACGACGACGACGACGACGACGACGACAACGGCAACGACAACGACGCGCCCCCATTGCAAAAAAGGGGTAGCCGGATGAAGGACAAACAGAAAATCAGGCAGCAGGCAGCAGGCATCAAGAGCTTGGGCCGCTGAGATGGGATGAACGAGGTGGCATCTCGGTAGCTCGGCAGCTCGGCAGCTGGGTACATAAATGAATTGTTTGCCTGAATGTGAGGATGAGCCATGAGAAGACAGAGCTTTTATTTTTGCTTGGCATTTTATGCGCATCACGCATACGCACTGTTACACATACGCATAGATGCTCACAGATAGATGTGTACACAGGCGACATGCATAAAAGCAAACACGCTCTCGCTTTGCATCAAAAGAGCACTTCGTATAGGTTGCGGGTTGGGTTGGGGGTGGGATGATAGCGAGCTATAGCTACGGATGTGGTGGAACGCTGTAAGAGCGCAGGGACTTGGATCGGGGGTTGACTATAATGACATTTAGCTTTGAAACAATGTAAACAGCGGCCACGACCAGCGACAACGTCGAAGTTCAAAGTTGCCATGCTGTAGGCCGCCAAAAGTTTCAGCTAAGTATGTGTGCACATACGCATAAGCATACGCATATACGCATATACATATTGTATATGTACACGCGCACGCATCTAGTGACATTCGCTAAGCTGCTCCAAAGTTGTATGCTAAGGAATATTGTATGAACTGAAAATGGTTCGCTTCTATCGTAGTTACATAGACTGCGACCACAAATAGTGAAACCCTCCCATCCGGCACCCAGCACTCCGCATTCTACCTACCATCCCATATAATAGGCACAAAATTCCTGACTAGCAGGTTAACTGGCAGAAGCAACTTCGAAACCATAAATTCATAAAGTGAAGGTACGCAAAGTAAAGTCAGCTAAAGGACAAGGTAAGTTTGTCTTTAGAGTCAAAATGACATGAAGCCGACATTAAGCGCAACTGATATGGGAACAAGAGAGACAACGCACATATGTCTCCCACTGTTTACCATTGATCACATTCTGTTGCACATCGTGTTCGTCCCTCAAATGGTCGAGTTATTGTGCCTTTATGACGGCATATTTTTCGAATGCCAAACGAATGAACCCAAATATTCAAGTCTTTTCAAACAAAAACGTGAATGTTGTACCCAAATATTATATTAATACACCTACAACTTTATCAAATATATTTATACAGTCATATATATATATATACATATGAATATGTATGTGTACATATCTATGTATCTATGAATTTTATTATTTATTTAAGTATTTTTTTTATTTGTGAATTCTTTAAATATCATGCGTAAGACTATGTGTTACAGATGTACAGCAGTGAGACAAATGAACAACATGTTGTTAATCTTATCTTTTCATTAAAATTCAAATAGTACGCATGCTTTATTGCAGTCGCATAAAAGTATGCAATGCAATTTTCCTTTTAATTGACAGCCGCAAAAGGAAATTATTTCGTCAGCTTAAAAGTATGCAATCATTTTTAAGAATATTTAAATTATTTTTTTTACAACATTTTGATAGTTGAATGACATTAATTCTTACTTTATTTAAAATTTACAGACGTTTTTTGCTGTTAATCAATATATATGCAAAATATTAAACATATGTACGTATATTTATTATTTTATTTATACGACAAAAATATAACGTGTATCGGAAGCTTGTTATAATATTATATGATAAAGATCCAAAGATTATTGTTAGTTAAAATTAATGCGTTCATTCGTATGTTGAAGAAATATTATGCTTGGTTTATTGTTGGATTGTGTATCCAAATGACAGAAGAGACTCGTATAACACTGTGAAAACATTTACGCATGCTTGTAAATATTTCAATTTATTTTATGTTGTGTTTATATATCTTTTATGTGCATCTCTCTCTCTTTTACTTGTCGCTACTCAGTTCTTTATATATATATATATATATATATATATATATATATATATATATATATATATATATTTTGGCTGCACTCAGAGCCAAGAGTGGGGCATAAAAAATGGGCTACCATAATCATATGCCAATAAAAAGTCGGTTAGCATGCCGCACGCTTATTGGGAGTGGCTATGAAAGTGGTAAAGGGAGCAGGAAGTGTAGACTGTATGAAAAGGATGAGCAGTGTAGGGTTTTCCTGGTTCTTTTTTTTTGGGATCGTATTCGGGCCACGTTATCATTATGCGCTACATCACATTCGCATGTGGCTCGCAGTCGAAATGGTCAACCAACTGCTGGATATGGATACGAGCTAGAGTATATAGTATGTATGTGTATGCATGTGTCGTTGATGATGGCAATAGCCATGACTATGGCGCTGGCTATGGCTATGGCGATGCCGATGTCGATGTTGATGCCGATGGCAGTGTGTATATGCACATATATGTGTATGTGTGTATGCATGTGTGTTTGTGTGTGGTTATTATGCGAGCACCTACTGTGAGAATGCTGTATAATACATTCAATTCATGGCTAGAACAAATGATGTGGAAATGTAAAATAGATGTCGAGCTTACGAGCGAACGGTCAGACAAACAAGCCTGGCAGGCAGACATACAGTCAGACCGACAGACAGACAAACAGATAGACAGCTTACGCTCAATGTGTTCACTGTGCTTTCGCCTGAAAATTAGAATGTATTTCGTGATGAGAGATGAGGCCCAGGGAGATGACATAAAGCCGTTTGCTGAGTGGCGACAAAGTGAAGCGTCATAATGTGAAAATAATGGCAAACATATGCACACTTCAAATTAAAGTGAGCAAGAGTCCACGTAAGTGTCATTCCTGCGGCTTCACTTCTTGCTCTCACTGCTTCTACTGCTGTCACGTCGTTGTCGTTTTATTATATATACCCAGACGCATGGCACAAGGCTTTGGCCATGGGCAAACGCAAAAGTATAGACTGAGGGCTAACTGAGGAGCAACTTCATTAGCTGCAACGGGTAACGTTTAATTTTTATGGTGCTTCTGTGCCTAAATGTGCAATGCCCAAGGCAATTGTGACACCCATTTTATGGCTTCGAAACCATAACGAGCTTTAATTGAACAACAAAAGCAGAGAAACTGTAACAGTAACAAGAATGCGAATCAGTAGCAGAAGCAGAACCAGAACCAGTTAAAGGACTTGAAATCGAAATCGAAAACCAAACCTAAAATGAAATTGACAGACACACAGAGACAGTAAAGACACTCGGTCAGAGAAATACAGAAACTGAGAGAAAAATAGACTGAGAAAGTGAATGAGAGCGAGAGCGAGAGAGAAAAGAATGGAGGAAAAACAACAACGGATGCAGAGTCATTGGGCAATGGCAATATCGTTTTCTAATTGGCTAACTGTTATTGTTAAATGGATAATGGCCATCACAGTACACTGTCGGTGGACGAAGGCAATTTGGTAAAAGCATAAAACAGTGCAATGACAAAAGGTTTCGCATTTTCTTTTTAACATTTATTGAGCCTGACTTGACACTCATTTCATCTAATGCCAAAAGTCATTTCTAATGAATTGAAAAAATAAAAATAAAATCGAGACAAGGGCGAGAACGAGGATGAGGTTGAGAGGAGAACAACAACAATAACAATTGCAAACAAAACAACAAAACATTGTTTGACCTTTTGTTCTGTAAATGTAGAATAAAACATGACAATTTTCTTGTATTTTTAATAAATCTCTGATGACGATGCAAAAATGAGAAATTCGAAGGAAATTGATAAAATAATTGAGACGAAATACACATAAATACATACATTCATACATACATATATAAATATATATATATCTATATATGCATTTATTGATTTCATATGCAAAGATATATGAAATCATATGTATTTATATGCTATCAATGTTCATAGTTTTTGCATAAGGAATCAATTACAAATAAAATTCTGAAACTCATCCAGCAGCTTAAAATTGGCAATTTGTCTACATAAATTGATTGAAAATGAATTTCATATATTTTTTTTTCTTCACGTTTGCAATGGAATTTACTTTTATTTCAATTGACAGACAAAAAATCTGTCAAAAAAATATATCTTAATTTTCAACAATTTCTAAAACGTGCAAAATATTCGATTTTCTTTTCAATCGTTTGCTCAATGCAAATATACATAACATGGTATGAAAATAATACAATAATAAAATAAAATAAACTCGACTTAACTTTTTAATAAAAAATAATAATAATAATAATCAATTTGTTTGCGCATATTTTTGATTGAATTTTTATTGCTCAAAGACGAAGCATTAACTTAATAAATAAATTTCATCTGACTACTGAAAAATATATATATCATAAATTTTTAAGCAAATAAACGGTAGCTAAAATTTAATATAAAATTCACAATACATTGCTTAACAATTGCAGTGAAGCATAACTTTTAATTTTACAATTGCCTGAATAACGAAATTAAGTTAAAAATTAATTAACTCTTGCAACCATTTTACACACGTCAAGTAATATAAATTTTATCAAATATTTAAGCTTAGTTTTAAAAATTTATGTTTTTATGTGTATTAATTTATATATTTAAATAATTATTAATTTAATATATATTCTTATATAAAAAAAAATATATATATTAATTTAAAGGTTTATACATATATATTCATCAAGCTAAAGATAATTTCACTTCCTTGTTTTTCTATGTGACAAATTTAAAACACAATTTGCTATATAAAAAACTATAATTAATATTTAATTTGCAGCATTAATTGGATGAAATGAATTTATGTCACAACATAGAATTATGCATCAGTTGAAACAGAATTATTATTATATATATATTTTTTTTTTTTTGCAGAATATTTACCAATCATTTTATATAACAATGAGCAATGGTCTGAATTGATAGTTAACTTTTTACCATATGGATTTGTCTTTGTTAAATATATTAAATAGCTTGATAAATGGAAAAGTGAAAAGCATTATACTATAGTATAGTATATATAGGTAGTGGTAGGGTAACGCAATCGTAATCGCAATAAATAAAACATATAATAAACAATGTACAAATGGCATCAATTAATGTCATGACAGGTGCATGGTTCTGTGTTCTGTTAACAACAAACAGGTATTATGACCGTTAATTGACTAACTACTTTATTTATGCTGCCAAAGACCAGTATTTACTTTACGTATACGCAATGTTTTCATTGTTCTCACTTGTTTATTTATACGCATGAAAACATTTTGGGTTGGAATGTGAAAATTCTAGCAATTACTGTACTTTATATGTGCTTATTTATACGAGTACGAATGAGAGCCAGCTGCTATTGTCTGTATATGTGTGTGTGTGTGTGTGTGTGTGTGTGTATGTGTCTATATGTGTATATAAATGTCGAACAAATTACACTTTAACGCCTGTCAAAGTCAGTCATTGGCTATATTACACATACGCAGTGTGTGACAACAAATGTTGTTTCGGCTTTAAGGCGGAAAGGCTAAAAGTCTGTCATTAACTACCAGTACTCGCTCTCGTTCTTCTTCTCGCTCTCGTCCTAAAGGTATTCTACTGTTTCGACTGCCTTTTGCCTCCTCTACTAATGAGTGATAAGTAATGGGCAGCATTCACATGCCTCATAATCTTATTATGTATGTATCAATATTAGCAAATGTGCCTCGCCTGCATTGTTATGGCACTCGCAGCGCTTTTAGGGCTATTAATTGTGCTTAGTTTAGTTACTGTACTTAGTTGCTGGCATTTTTGTTAATCGCATGATGTACAAGAAGCAAAATTCCCATTCCTCCCCAGGGAGCATTGCTGCCTGTGCTGTCTGATAAGGGCAACTGACTTGCCATGCCATCCATATATATAATATACATATATAAATATATATATATATATAGTGTATATATGTGTGTGTGCTGTGTGTTTGGTGTCTTCATATTTCAACATTAAATGTTTTGGGGTATTATATAAGAAACTGTATTTGAGGTTATGCTCAGGTTGTTTTCTCGGTTCGCCACATTCAACTGACCTTTAAAACTTGTTTTCAATTAAAACTGCAGACCCGAAACTAAACTATTGTGAGTGTATCTATATGTATGTGTATATGTATGTGTGTGTGTGTGTTTATATCTAGTTGAACCTTTCTAGCATTTACTTAGCATTTAGTTTTACATGTATAAAACTATAACATGAAAGCAAGTTTCATAAATCACAGCTCAAAGCCAAGCAAAAGTGAAAAATCGTACCCCCATTTTAATTAAAAGCGTGCAAAACACGATACTCTGCAAACATAGACACAGACACAGACACAGACACACACTCACGCTGACACATACACGCATATATTTATATATACAAGCAGTCTGGCCAAGTCGTATACAATGTTTTTTGGGCAAAGCCTTGGAAAAGCCTTGCCTGAATAATGATTGAAAAACAAGCAATGAACGGAACGGGCCTCCGTCTTTTTTGGGGGCCTGGGTCCATTTCTCAAACCTCCAAACTTCAATGTTGAGTCTCAGTCTTAGTCTCGGTCTCAGCCTCCGTCTCACTCCATGATGTTGTTTCTGTTTTCGTCTCATACTCAGCTGCAGTCCAAGCTTCCAAACATTTACCCCTTACCCCCCGGTTAGACAATGGGCTGTCGTTTTTCGTGCCAAGCAAGCAGGCAACGAGTTGTACAAACTTAAGAATGAAGTTTGCTTAAAATAATTTGCAGGCTGTCCAGGCTTATGCCTTCGTTCGACCTCTGCTCTTGCCCCACTGCCACTGTACTCCCATCCCCCTGCTGCTGCCGATGTTGTTGCTGTTGCTTACCATAACCATCGGCATCTCTGAAAAGGGGGCTTTGTTTGCTTATTTGCAAAGCCCATTTGTTTCTGGGTACGTGCGTCCTCTATGCGTAGGCGACAAAAGTCTTTAATTTTGCCTAATAACGGCAACACGCTGACAAAGTTTTCAAAGCCGCCAAAACGAGGGCGTTAACAAGCGCCAGAGACATACTCATACACACACACACACACAAACATATAGAACTTGCTCTTTATTTCCAACTACAACAATGAGATAAATTTATAAGTACATATACCTAAGTATGTGTATATGTATCTGTGTCTGTGTCTAACTATGTGTGTCTGTGTGTCTGTGTACCTATCATACCCTGTAATAATTAAATGTTGCAGGTATTCATTGAAGCGTATAATTGTCGAAAGTAGGCGAAAAGCTGATGAAAATTGAAGTAAGAAAAAAAAACACAAATCTGAGGAGACAAATATTGAGAAACTAAACTGCGACAAGCTTCAAAAGGGTTTAATTAAAGTGCTTAAAGAGAATAGAGAAGGAGAGATATAAGAAAATGAAGAAGAAGCATTGATAAAAAGTAGAGGCGAGCTTTGCTTAAAGTGTAAAGCAAGAGAGTGTAAAGTTAAGCATATGAGATGCAATGCAAGGCATTGATTGGTTTTATAGAAGAAGTGAGATAAATGATAAGAGATAAGGGAAAGAGATAGCGAAAGAGAAAAATATATAAGTTAAAGACAAGAGATTGGAAGATAAGGCAGAACTTACATATCAGATGATGAAAAGTAAGCGAGCAAGATATGCAATGAAAATATAAAGAACATTTAAAAAAAAAATTATCATTATTATAAATGATCATTTTCATATTATAATGAAATTATTGTAATGAAAATCAAAATAGAATAGAAAAAAAAATATTCAACTCGATGACTCAAATATTTATAGAGTATTTGCTTAGTGTACAATGTACAATGGCAAAGTTATTACAAGAGAAACTCTGAAGAACATAAGTATAAGTATAAGTATAAGTATAAGTATAAGCATAAGTAGGTATGGAATTATAGCGGCACAGAGCTATAGAGAGAGATAGATATAGAGATATAGAGAGAGAGAAGTATACAGACGTCATAGTCATGGCATAATAGCGTTTTGATACCCGCACATAAACAACAATGACAACAAAGACAATAACAACAAGAGCAACAGCAAGAACAACAATGAGAGCAACGAATCGACAATAAAATGCAAAGCGGCAGGCAGCAAGCAGCAGTCAAAAAAAAAAAAAACAAAAAAAACAAAAAAAAAAAAAGACAGACAAGCAGACAAACAGACAAACAGACAAACAGTACTGTATAGTATAGTATAGTATAGCAAAGTATGCCTTCCCCTTTTTGACTCCTTTCCACTATGTTTAGGCCATCAAAGGTGAGTTGAGCTCAACTTGATGCTGTCTGCTTTGTATAGCCTGTGCTGCTGCTACTGCTGCTGAGCTCTGGCTCAGGCTATGGCAATGTTTGTGGCATAGTCACTCTCTGTTTGTCTCTCTCTCTCTCTCTCTATCTCTCTCTCTTTGTCTCTTTTTCTCGCATTCTCTGTGTGTTGTCTGTGTGCGTGTGGCAGCATCCATCCAGGCGGGCGGGTTAATCGCAATTGGGGAATGAGGAAAACGGGTGCCGAGCTAACGGATTACGTAAACGTAGAAGCTAACGTACTTATTATGCTGGCAAGCACAAGGAGCTGCGATTTATTGTTTGACGTTTGCCGCTGTTGCTGTTGCTGTTGATGTTGATATTGCTATTGTTGTTGTTGTTGTTGTTGTTGTTGGTGTTGCTCTTGTTGTTGCTGTCGCTGCCGCTGCCGCTGCCATTGCCAGTTCTTTGAGGTCATGGCTGGGGCCTACAGACACCGTTAACACAAATGTTGATCTAATCCTAGCACAACAACACAGTCATGGCCAAAACGGGGAGACATGACAAAGCCAAATAGCAAAATGGCTTCCTACACTTGAGACTTGATGAATGTATCCGGATTTGGAATTGCAGCACAGCCAATGAGCTGCATGACATTGCAGTCAGCTTGTCAGTTTGTCAGTGTGTCAGTGTGTTTGTCGGTCTGTCACTCTGTCTGTCTGTTGCTTAAAGCAAAGTGTTTGAAGTGAAGTGTTTGAATTATCAAGTTTAATGGTCAACACTTGGTAATCAAGTTTACAGCTGAACTGCTGACACTCATTATTCTCATTGCCATGATTATTTGCCTTTCATTCATGATGCATGAAGCTTGCAGTAGTATAACATTATTTATACTTAATAAAGCAAAAGAAAATAATAAAAAAATTAAATAAATCAATTTTTTAAGAAATGTAAATAAATTTGTCGTTCAATTATCTTTAGATTAAACTTTCAAATCAGAGAATTTACACTTCGACAGCTGTCACATGTTTTCAACACTTGATGTGTCTTTAGGGTTGCAATAGATGCAGTCTAGAAAATAATCGTTGCGATAATAGTCTTTCATTTAGACAACACATGGATGGCATCGCAATCAATTTCATAGGCCTGAAGTTGAGCAACAACTTGAACCACTTAATGTCACAATATAAATGTAACTAACCATGAAAATTACATGTTTCTCAGCAAATTTGCCCGTTTTGACATAGTCCTGACGTCTCTCTGCATAACCCAAAACCTCAGAAGCAAGAAAATGTTATTCACCTAAGAACCTAAGAATGCCACCCACTTGTCGACGGACTTGTCCTTGTCCAGCTCTTCTTCTGTCTCTCTTTCTCTATCACTCTCTCTCTCTCTCTCTCTCTCTCTCTGTTTCTTTGTCTTGCTCTATTTCTTGCTCTAGCAGCAGTGACTTTTGTTGAGGTCCACATGCTGCTTCGTCTATATATAAAATGCCGATTCATATGAGTAAACCAATATTTATCAACAATGTTCGTGTTGAGCGTATTGCAAAACTTCTTAAAATGCTTTAGAATTATAGAAAAAAATCAAATAAAAATAAGAAAAAAATAAAAATAAAAATAAAATTATATAAAAGAAATGTTGCAAAATAGCCAAAGAAATTTTCAATAAAATCGACTTTTGTTTGGCAGCCAAATGAAAGCTACATAGGGAAAAATACAGTAACAGTAACTGTATGTACATATACATACTTTTGTATATATCTATGTGTATGTATGTATGTGTGTGTGATTGTACAACATATATGTACTTACACATACACATACACATACATTCATATAAACATAGAAACATATATATACATACATATGTATATATGTATATATATATGTAGAACATTTAGAACGTAACATTCCTGGGCATTGGTCTCTGCTTCTGGTCTCCGGTTTTTCACTGCTTTCCATTCAAAGTTTTTTTCCGTTACGTTTTTCACTTTAGCTTTGCATCGCAATTCGAGTGGAAAATTGACATATGTTTACTTTGTTGTTGTTGTTGTTGTTCTTGTTCTTGTTTTTTTTTGTTCATGTTGTTGGTTTTGTATTCGTGTTGTTGTTTGTGTTATTTTGCTGGTTTTTTTTTTTTGATTTTTTTTTCTTGCTGTTCTTCCTTTTTTTTACCGCTTTTGAGTAGCCGAGAGTCGAGCGTCATTAGATTGCCGCACTACCGAGAAGAATGGCATACGGCACTTGCACAGACTCTTTGTGGATACTGTGAAATAACGGTAAATGCGCAACAACGGTAACAAAACAAAAACAAAAACAAAAAAATAAACACGACATGCAAAAAAAAAAATGATTTGCAGATGAAAAAAAAAACAAAAAACAAAAGATTTTTGTCAAAGCTTTATCAAAACTTGCAATTTTTTGCAATTTCCGTTAGATGATCGAACAATAAAATATGATTAAATAGTAAAAGCTTAACTTTAATCAATGTTAAAATTTATAAAAAAAAAAATAATATAAAAATGATAATAATAAAAATATATATTAAGTAATATTTTTAAATTTATTACAAATTGCAGCTCATAATATTTTAATTACAATAATAAATTTAAATTTTGAAATATTTACAATTTTTATTAATTCTTGTTTAATATTTCCTTAGTCCACGAAATTGCAGTGTATTCAATATTTTCTATTATGAATGTTTTTTTTTTTTGTTGTTTTTTTCACTCTCTCTCTTTCTCTCTCTCCCCCTCTTTTGAGTTTTGAGCTGCCATCAGAAATGAAATTAAATTATTGAAGCATTTTATTACCTTTTCTCGAGCGGCGTTTGGTGTGTTGTCAACGACATGTTTGTGCTTTTTATCGCTGAAAATATATTTATATAAAGCCAAAAGGATATTGAGAAAACTTATCAAGATAGTTGCCAAGCGACAGGCAGGCAGGGACAGGGACATAGGATAAAGGGAAATGGGGCAAGGGAGACAGATAAAGAGAAGAGTGAGAGAGACGGAGACGGAGAGGGAGAGGGAGTGCAATAGAACCGGGGACAAACTGTATCTCAGTTGGGTTAAATTGCCCATTGAAAGAGCCGCCCGGGGCAAACAATTGTTGCCATAGCTGTTGTTGTTGCTGCTGCTTGCCACCGTGGCAAGTGGCAAGGCCACAAACCAAAGTAGCACTACTAGCAGCAACAACAGCAGCAGCAGCAGCAGCAGCAACAACAACAACAACAAATAACAATGAGAACTGCAATGTTAGCTGGCGATTGCCATTATGTTGAAAAGAAGCGGCTAGAACAAGGTCCTGGCGCACGTCCTCCCGTACATCGTACACCGCACGTCCTGGCCTATAAAAATGCATTGTGCTGCAGAAAGTTGAGTTGGCAACTTGCTGAAAATACTGAATAAGTGAAAAACTGTAAAACTGTAAAATTATAAAACTGTAAAGCTGACGCCCCATAAATGATTAATGGCCATAACTTTGCTTCATTCGCCGCTTACACTATTCTGATGGCCCAAACACTTTTCAGTAATTTTATGCACTCCCCCTCCCTCGCCCTCTAAAATTAGTCAACTCTTTGAGCCCAAAAAAAAAAAACCCAAACGGGAAAGGCAAAAGGCATTGCACATTAACTCTGAATTTTGAATGCACATTAATGGCTTTTTATAACAAAATTTTTGTATTATTTTTATTATTTTTTTTTTCGCTTTTGGCAAATGTTTGAGAGAACAATTTTTGCTAGTAACTAACACACTGCAAATGAAGTGTAAAGCAGATACGAGTGTGGCACGCAAAAATGCAAAAATGAACGACAAGAGCGAAGGAGACAAAGATTTAACAATACTAAGTAGAAGAGATGGAGATAGATACAAAGAGAATACGTAAATGCAAACGCAATGAAAATGTTTTTTAAAGTTGCAAAAGCAACAACAACAGCAACAACCTCATGGCCAATTTACATAAACCAAAAAAAAAATAAAAGAAAAAAAAAATACAAATACTAGTTACAAATTGAAAACTTTTGTCTGCCAAGATTGTAAGCGATTGTCTCTCTCTCTATATCTATCATGAGCCCCTCCTTGTACTTCTGTGCTTATGACCAGCCCCTCCTACAGCAGCAACCCTTCTTTGGTTGCTACTACTACAGCATTGTAAGTTGTCAGTTGTCTTTATTCTATTTCAGTTTCAGTTTCAGTTTCCATCTCTATCGCCATTGTTATAATCAAAGTAGCACAAATAACAAGAAAAATCCAACAACTGAAATTGACAGTCAAGCAAAGAGAATGAGAGAGTTAGAGAGAATTGTAGATACTCCCATACAGTTTGTGGCATACAGATACAAATACAGATATAGATACGAACGGATATAGACGCGGAATGAAACGGAACGGATCGCATCGCATACTCTTAGATATGTCTATTCTATGTATACAAAGAGAGAGAGAGCGAGAGTGAGAGAGAGAGAGAAGGAACATGACAGAAAAAAAAAAAAACGAACACAAAAAAAGTATCGACAAGTTTGACGCTTTATGGCATTGTTTAGTGCCGCACATTTCGCCAAAAACGTTTTTCAACTTTCACACAATTGCGCCATTTGCCGCGTCTTATGTTAGCACAAAATCGGGATAGAACGTTGCCGGGCATGTAGGGGGACGGTGGAACAGACGAGGAGGGGGGGAGGGGTTCTTTTGGAGGCGTGGTCCAACACAAATCTGCTGACGGAAGCTTTGGATACGTTTGGCCATAGCATTTTTTTATACGGAAAACGTGCGGAAAGTTTGAGTGCCAGCTTAGAGGAGGAAAAAAGTTATAAAACAGTAGATAATAAAATAATAAAATATATGTATTTGAATTGCTCGCGTCGCGGCATATACAAACATACACACACATATATACTGACATATATATTTATATATATATATATAAATATATGCGCATATATATATATATATTGCTTGCGAGACAATCATAGACATAAAGTTTTTTCTTCCATTTTTTTTTGTTGTTGGTTTGATGCGATAAAATTACATGTCAAATTGAATGTAACCTGCTATTTGTGCGCATTATGTTGGCCATAATTAAACGCCCAGTAACCAGTTACCAACAACAGTGAATGAGCAGTGGGCAGTGAACAGTGAGAAGTTCAGTTTCCATCAACAATTTACCATTATCCATTTAACATTTCCCATATGAATTGGCCAAGTGCCACTGGCAACTGCCACAACTGATGTGATGTCTGGTCAATCATTGGTTTTATTTTATGGTCAACAGACGTTTAAAGTTTTTCCCATTTATGACCAAGTGCGAGCGTTGGCCCAAATGAGTTTTGGTCTCTCATTAAAATGGCGCCTTGTCGATGACCTCATCACATTGTTGTAATACATTTATAAACGTGCGTGTGTGTGTGTGTGTGTGTGTACAAATCTATCTCTCTGTGTGTGTGTGTGTGTGTGTCTGTGCTTATGCCAAAGTTCTTCAAATTCAATCTCTGTCTCTGTCAAAACACTTCAACAATTACAACATTCAACTTGTAACTTTACTTTCAACTTTCAATTAAATATTCGAAATGTTTGTAACATAAATTATTAATTTGTAACAGCGAAATAATAAATGAATATTATGAATTTCTAACTTGTCAAGGATTGAACATTGTGCAATACAGTTTCATATTACAAAACGACAATATAATTATTCAGTCAGAATTTGATTTCTTATTGTCAATTTAATTTAGTTAGTTAGACATGAACAATTTGAAATTACGATTTATTTTAGTTAAGCGTAAAATTGAATTTGAGATAGGAATAAATTTATACATTGATATATATGTATATAATATATATTTATGTAAATGTATATTTTCAAATAATATTCATTTAATTGTTAAATATTCTTGCATGGAAATCATAAGTTGACTAAAATATATGATTTTGCTTTATCTAAAGTCTTGGCTGTGATATATTCAATTTCATATTTTAGTTAATAATACAATTATTCAGTCAGAATTTAATATTGTTATTGTCAACTTTATTTAGTTGATTTGCCAAGAATAACAAAATTGAAATCAAGCGTAAAGTGAAAAGATGTGTAGTTAAAGCTTTGTAAATGATTTAAATCTGATATTAAGTTAATATTATATAAAATAATAATATCTAATAATAATAATATATAATAATATTCACTTCAGAATATTCACTTCACAATATTCACAATTGCATGGCTTAAAAATCATAAGTTGACTAAAATATATACTAGGAAAAAGAGTTTAACTAACTAACTTTATTTATATTATTTCTCTACTTATACAGTAACTCTTATTATCAGACTCATTTTAAGGTATCAATATTTTAATATGAATAAACATCTAGCTGGCAGCTAATATTCGTAACTGTTGATTAAAGATTTCTACATTGATACCGCAAGTCTTTTCATTTAGACAATGTTCATTTATTCATAAACCTAGATTCAATTTTCTGTGATACATATTCAAATGAATATTTCAGTTAACAATATAATTATTCAGTCAGAATTTGATTTTATTATTGTCAATTTTATTTTTGTTGGTTAAACATGCAAAAATTAAATTCAAATTAATTTTAATCGAGCGTAAAATTAAAACAATATTAGAAATGAGTAGTGAATAAATTAAATTATTGATTTAGTATTATATACTCGTACTACTTGTATATGTAAACAAAAATTGTTAAATATTCACTAAATTATACAATTCTATTTCATAATTAGACTAAAATATATCCTCGATAGAAATTCATTTGTGATGCATAAGATTTGCATGAAAATAAATAAAGAAAATGATACTTGAAAAATATATACTTTGGCCTTGTCTAAAGTCTAGACTGTTTCATACAGCTGTAATAATTTATTTAATTAGATATTTTGATATTTAATCCATATAATTTACCTTTGCTTAATACAAATATCAAATTTCAAATATATTTGGTTTTTTTTTTTGCAATTTCAACATGCTTTAAATTCATTTATTCGTTTTTTTTTCATTTTTTATTTTTTTTTACGTGGTATAAAAAGCTTTTAGCACTCGATTAAATAAATACTGTGTAATTCTTCAAAATTATTACTGCGTGCAATTTAGCAATAATTAACATAATAAATTGTGAATATAAAAAAAAAAAACGAATTGAAATGAAAATGAAAATGTTTAATGAATTAATATAAAAATAAATATTTAAAGCCTTAATTGAAATGACAATCACGAACATCGATTCGACACATATACATTAATTACAATTATGATTCAATTTGAAAATGCTTGTGTAACGAAAAGTATAAAACATAATTTCATTATATATATGTAAGTGCATATGACACATGCACAAGAACAAAAGAAGCAGAAGCAAAAGCAGAAGCAAAGCATAAGCATAAAGACTAATGAAAATCACTTGAGCTTCAATTTTATTCTATGTAAGTATGTACTTACGGTACGGTATGGTACGGTGCGGTATGTATGTGTACTGGGGGGAAAAAAGGGTTTTATAATTTGCGTTTGAGTTATTTCCCTCGAGGAAAACAAATGGAATTTTTGGCGACAAATTTTGCTGCTCAAATGACGATAGATAGCAATAGAAATGAGAAGAGATGCGCGGAGAACAACGGCTGTAATCCTCGCTGAATGACGGCTGTTCAAGTGAGCGAAATCAATGCGTTTTCTATGTTAATACAATCAATCGGTCTAATCGAATCAAACGTTTTGACAACCCAACGGCTCAAATAGCCCATTTTCGGGCATTTTCTGCTTCTTACTACCTCTTTCTACTTGTTTCGTTTCCTTTTTGTTTTTGTCCTTGTCTTTGGCATTGCCTTTGTCATTGCCTTTGACTTGTAAAACTAAAACACAAATCAACAACAACAAGTGCACAACAATATGCATAAAACTTTATATGGCATTTAAATCGAGCGCGTGCGTATGCTTATGCGTATGAGGCATAGGAGAAAGGAATGAAAGCAGTGGGACAATGCGATAGTCGAACAGTGGGACAGTGGGACAGGCGTGACTAGTTGGTGAGAGCAACTCCTACAATACAATAACGAAAACAACAACAACAACAAAAACGAAAACGAAAAAAAAAAACAAAAAAAAAACGTTTGGCTGCTTACTGCGATTGTTAACTCAAGCGTCACAAATACCGGAAATCGAATACTCGTACAATTTGTAATTCTGATGAACAGTTGAGCAAAGCTTAACCGTAGCCTCTCCTGTATATTTGTCCAGCAACATGTTCTGGATTTCAACTATCTTTTCTTTTCTGTTTTTCTTATACTCAGCACAACACTAGGTAACAAGAAAGTATTCGACTTTTCTAGCACTTATTCCATAAAAAAATATATAGACATGCATAAAAAGTAAAGAAAAATAATGAAAATTATTTCGAATTCTTAGCATAACATGATCGTTAATAAAAATAATAAATAAAATTATTTGTACTTCGTGCAGCTTTAGCAACGTCTACATATAGAGCATCTTCTAGTCGATTGCGTCGATCTCTTATTAAATTTCACAGCACTTTTGTGAATGTCTCTTTGGGCTGTTGATGTTGCCTTGTTGTTGCTTTTGTTGAATATGTGTGAGTATGTGTTTGTATATTGCTTTTGGTTTGTCTCTACATACTACTGTATGCGCTTTGCTTTCTGCTTTCTGTTGTCTGTTGTCTGTTTTCTGTTGTCTGGCTTGGCTCCGCTTTGGATTCATTTCGTTATCGACTCGATGTCAACAACAATGGGCCAAAATGTAATGTCAAATTGGGCGACATCGTTTTATGTTCCTGTCTTCGTCGTTGTTGCTAGCAGTTGCTTCTGCTACTGTTGCTGCTGCTGCTGCTGCTGCTGCTGCTATTGCTGCTGTTGTTATTGTTGTTTATACTTTGTTATTGTTGCACTTCTTACAATTGTTGCTACTGTTGTTGTTGATATTGTTGTTGATGCTACAGTCTTTGTCTAAAGGTATTCAAGCGTGCGTTTCAGTCTTCGTCCACTCATCATCAGTTGCTCTGTTAAATTTCGCACACGTAGCAGCATAAAAATTGACACCGATAATTCGCATGCGTGTGTGTGCATATTTCTGTGTATGTCTTTCTGCCATGTCTGCAAGTGTGTGCGTTTACGTAAGTATGTGAGAGTGGCCAACGGGACGTATGCGCGATAAACACGCACACGTAACGCACACATACATCATGTCAAGTGAAATTTGTCGGTCTTGGAATTGAGATTGTGAGCATAGAGTCTAGGGAGCTTGTAAACAGAGGAGTATGGCAAGTATGGTGAGGGGCTTTGTATGTTTGTGTATAATGTTATTCGGGGTATGAGTGCTCTCGCAAATGTCGCGACGCTGTTTACACAAACAAAGTTATCAATTTTACACACGCCCCGCATTCAATTTCCCGGTGGATGGGTTTCCCTGTCGGGATAACAACATGTTCTCTCCACACACACACACACACACAAACAAACACACGTAGAGACACATTACATCCCCATCTACTTGTGCCCTTCACTTTTCTTATGCGACCTTCACTTGCGTGAAGGCATTTCCATCATCAATTCGGTATGCAATCAATGTCCAAATCGAAGACGCCGAAGCGACGAAGCCTCTCAGCAACAATAACAAGTCGAGTACCCCAAGTACCTTGAGTCACAGAACCTGGACCTGGAACTCAACGCAACGGGCTGTTTAAAGCATTCTCCAACAAAAGAAAAGAACGCCACTAAAATTTGTTTGACAAAGCACTTTCAAGAACACAACTACGTTTGCTCAGGTCAGAAATATGTTTTTCCTTTTTTTTTTGTGTTTGATATATCAGCAATATTCCAAGTACTTTTCTACTTCAAATTCTTTACATATAATATCGAACTACATATTTTAGTCAAGTATTTTTCATGAAAGAAAAAAATGCAATCTACAAACGGAATTCTTTGAAATGTCAATAAATTGCAAATAATTTTATTATTTTATAAATAAATATATTATATATATTTTTGTTTTTTTTTTTGTAATTTTTAATTAACATCAACGTTTGGAATTCACAAATTTTTATAAAATTCAATAATATTTACAATTTGCAATGTTATTGATTAATTTTTCATTATTATTAATATTTTGTTAGTTTGGTGAAGCTTTAACTGGGCAAATAATTATTCATTTTATTAATATTATAATAAAAGAATTTTATCAATTTAATAAATTTTATTTTAAAAAATAATATTGATAATAAAAACAATAATAAGCATTGAAATTGATTTTAATATTTTGATTTAATTATTTTGTAATTTTTTTTGAAAAGTGAAAAATCAAACGTTTATTTTGGAAATTTTTTTTCCAAATCTTTAAATAGAAATTAAATTAATGATAAAAAAAATATTAATAATGAAAATATGAATATATATTGTCATTGTTTAATTTTTTAATATTTTGTTTTCAATATATTATAAATTTTGTTTAATTTAAAAATGATAAAATTTACAATAATTTAAGTTTTTTAATTCAAAATTAAATAAAAAATGAAAAGAATTATTGATATTATTGCATTTTTTTTAGAAACTTAAGAATTCTTCTAATATTAGAAGTTATTGGCAGTTTAGCACACGTTAATGTCCACATTGCCCCATATTAAATATGTAGATGAATAAATATATGAAAATGCAGAAAATGCGCAAAAAACGCCAAATAATAATTGTTAATAATTCTTTGTGATTGCTTAACAATGAGATTAAACAATAAAAATGATTTGGAATATTTTGATATATTTACAAATTAAATACTAAGAAAAAAATTGGAATAAAATTGTTAACTGAAAATAATATTGATGGGAACGAAAAAAATTAAATAGAAATAAAATTGGAATTTTCTGTAAGTACTTGTACTTATAACTTTATAAGTTGAAAAACTTGAAACAATTGCTGAAAACAAGTGAAGCAACCCACTTGTGCGTGAAAATTCACTTAGAACGGTGAACGATGGCGCACGAGGGACAAGTAAAGTGTGGGGAAGCTTATGAATGTGCCTGAAGGGGGTTGTATGCTACGAAGATGAGAATGAGAGGGAGGGGGGAGCTCCATGAAAAAATGTCGCCGCTTAGTTGAGGAATGTTTTGTCTTGTTAGTGTAAAATAATAGATGACAAGCTATGGATACGGAGAGGCATGAGAGGCGTAAGGGCCGCAACAGCAACTGCTGGGCAACAGTTTTTGAATATTTGATTTTTAGATCGTTTTTTATATTGAACAGTATACTTGAAGAAGAATAGAATCGTTTCTCTCTTTATAATAAATACGCGTAGGTAAAATTTGAGGAAATTCCATTGAAATTGCATTTGTCTAAAAAATATTTATAATAACTTTGAAATTCAATTTCTAAAGAAAATATGTTAAACGAATTTGCATTGAGGAGGCGAAACGCACGTTGACACTGCCTGTGAAAAGTTTGTCTGTATATGTCTGTGTGTGTGTGTGTGTGTGCGTATGAGTATTGGTATAGATGGCTATACTGCTGCGTTGTCAATGTTTTCGTTCTCGCTGTCGTTGCCGTTGTCGTTGTCTCTGTACTAGAAAATTAAAATCGACCATATGTTGCCTCATCGATTTTGATAAGTCGCCTGGCAGAGCTGCTGCCTGCCAGCGGCATTGTAGAAGCCTCAGCTACTGAAACATCATCAGGTTCAGTTCCAGTGCCAGCACCATGTCTACCCCCATCTGCTGCGAATAACACCCTGGCCTGGCTTCATATCCGTTTCCGTTCCAACACAATGGGTCACGGTATGTGACTGCCTACACGTATGTGTTTATGTGTATGTATGCTTCCATGTATATTTTGCGAGCGGATGTGCCTGTGTATGTTTGTGTGGGTGTGTGTGTGTGTGTGTGTGTGTGTACACAAAGAAAAATGTTGAACTTCAACCGCATTGAATTAATAATAATAAAAAAAGGTCATATCAAATTATTGATATCTTAATAATACTAAAATATAATTGATGCTGAGCAACAACAATATGATTATCAATTATTTACGACAGAATTTGAGATGTTTGAATTTTGGTATATTAAGTAATTAGTGAAATATGAGCTTGGTTAAAGTATACAAATATGTTAAAGATTTTCTTGCAGTGTATATGGAATACGACTTTCAATTGAGACACGCTGACAAAACTTGTAAAAACGCGCCTTGTCATGCATGCGATTTTGCCTTTTTTTTTATTAATGTTGTTCCTGTTTCTCTTTCAATTGTTGTAGTTCTTATTGTTGTTCTTATTGTTATATTTGTTGTTGTTGTTATTGTTGTTGTTGTTGTTATTGTTGTTGCTTCTGTTGCGTGACACAAATCAAACGACGTTTTGTAAGTGTTTTTGGCGTTACATTCAATGCCTTGTTAAATATTTCATAAGCACTTCTAAAGCAATTCCAATGAAATTTAAGCATATTCGTCCCGCGTTTATAAGTACGTGTTATATATAGTATATATATATATATATATATATATATATATTCTTAGACATACCTATGTACTATAGTATACCTATAGATATCAATGACACTCCATTTAGCAGCGACCCTCGGGTATCTGTTACAATTAAATTACATTTCAATAAATGTTGCTGCAACATGTTGTTGCAACACACTCTCTCACTATCTCTCAGCGCCTGCGCTCGACAAGATATTTGCAATACTTTTATGACTGTCGGGACAATAAGGTTCAGGATAGGTTAGTTTCAGTTGTTTAGCGTGCCTCAAGCCACACAGTACGCAGCGTGCGCTGTTCACAACACAATACACAAAGACGTTAACGTGACTTTTGAGTCACTGTGACTGTTCACAGCATAAGAAATCACGGAATTCATAAATCACACGAACATTCGTGCACTCGTGCTTTACCGTTACGTCGTGTCGAAGTTCTTTTAAGTGTTTCGTTTGAAATAAACGCGTAACGTAACGTAACGTAGTATCGAAACGTTAAACTTGTTATATAAAATTCTACAAAAATTGGCAAACAAAATAAAAAAAAAAAAACAGAAAAAAAAACAAATAAAATAAAAATAAAAACAACTGAAAAAAAGAAATAAAATAAATTTAAAAAAAAAGGAAAAAATAAAAAAAAAAGGGGAACAAGTTACGATTGGTGTTCGAATGTGTTACGTTGCGCATGAAATGGCGGCACGCAGTTCGCGCTACATTGAATCCAAACGCATCACTTACAAATTGGTCTAGTCCCGCAAAAGGTAGAATCACAGCTCGCAATACTAAAGCAAATGAGACGAATACAAATACAAATATAAATACGAATACGAATACGACCACGAATACGAATGCGAGTATGAGTACAATTAAGTGTATTAGTAAAACGTGACTAGACCGAAATTATAGCCCTTGGCCAAAAAGTTAACTGTGCTCTGATGGACTTTCCACTCTCACTCTTACTCTCACTTTCTATTTCACTCTCACTCGAACACTACTTACAACTCCCTACCCCGGAGCCATCTATGATTACCATTCCCATTCAGCAATTTGACAACAGCTTAATGCGTAATGAAGAAATTGTTCAACTCTGGGTGTTCCATCTAACATCTAACTCCTACCCCAATAAGCACTCATCCCCCAACTCTGTAAATCTTATCCTGCGGCCGTCATGGTGATTGAAAACTCAACCGCATTGCGGACTTGTCATCATTTCAAATGAATGTGCTGCGGTCTCCGTTTCCATCTTCGCCTTTGCCATCGCCGTCGCCTTCGTATACGTCTTTGTTTTTGTCTTCGCCATCGTTTGCTTCCGTCTCATTTCTGATAAGGAATAAGACTTAGGATTCAAAATCTAATCCCTTCAAATGGTTTCGCGCGCGGTCGCTGAGCGAACACTGTCGCCTGCCCATAATACTTATAAATTAAGTATGGCGGATGGCAAAACAATATGGCGTTGACTCATTTAAGTCGTGTCTTGTCTGTGTCGGTGCCTTTGCCTCTGCCTCTGCCTCTGTCTCTTTCTTTGTCTTTGTCTTTGTCTCTGTCTTTGTCTCTGTCTTTGTCGGTGTCTTTGTCTGTCTCGAATCTTTTGCCGATTGCCATCATTTATTTTAATTACTTTTTCGCCTTACTTTTTGCCTGTCTTTAGTTGCAGTTATAATTTAACAGCGTCACAAATTGCGCATGAAATGTTGTTGGAATACTTGATGGCGCTGTTTGTGATCATGGGATTAACCACAACGTTCGATAAGCATAGCCTCAGGCATATGCAACCCTTTGGTAAGTATAAATACAATTCCAAAGAATATAATTATAAAATTCAATTCAATTTCTTTCATTTAAATTATTTTCATTATTGTTATTTTATACAGAAAATTAACTGAACATAGAAAAGATAATGTTAATAATAGAAATTTATGAATGAATATTAATTAATTACAAATTTAATTATTTAAAATTAAATTGCTTTTATTTCAATTTATATTTCTCTTCTATTCTTAATATTCAAAATTAATTCGAATTATAAACTTAATTAATTAATTAAAGACCTAACATTACTTCAAAGTTGATGCTGCTATTTTTGCTGTTTTCCGTTTACTTTAGCAGATAGATACAACAAAAATATTTGTTGAAGAAGTTCTTGTTTAAGCGAAAGTTAACATTTTGAACATTTTATAATTTGAAAATAAACAAGTTTAAACTTTTAGTTTTCAATGCAACATTAAAAATAAAAATAAAAATAATCAAATATTTTGTTAGCAATTTTCTGTGTTAAATATATCTTAATTATGCTTGTTTCTTCTTTAAATTTTAATGAAATAAACAATGCTTAATTAAATACTTGTGCGCAATATATCAACGATGCTGAAAAATGCAAATGTCTTTTGCCAAATGCATCATAAAAATAATTTCCCTCATATGAGCGTTTATTTATATATGTGTTATATATATATATATATCCATGTATTTGAAATTATTTCTACTGAAGCAAATGCAATTTCTCATTTATTATTTATGATACCTGCCTTCATTTTTAGTGCCCGCATGGGGCATGGGGCATGTGGCATGGGGGCATGGAGCGTGGAGTTGGTGTTACTCTTGGTCTGTATGTATGTGAGTGTGTGTGAGTGTCTGGCAGTCAAGCTTGTTGCTGCGGTTAAGCTCAACAATTTGAAAAGCCAAAAAAACTGAAGCAGAGGCTTCTGGTTAAGTTCTCACTTTGTATGTAAATATACAACTTTTTATTAAAAAAATTTTTTTTATATATATTTTTATACACGAGTGTTTTTGACTGCACATGTGTGTAGGTGTAGGTATGCGTGTGGGTGTGTATGAGTATAAATTTGATTTTTTATATATATATATCCGTGTAGATATTTATGAGTATGTGTGGATGTACAAAAACCGAAAGCAATTTTATCTGTAAAATGTTCATTCCAAAAAAAAAACGTCCGTAAGAGAGCGTCAAGTGAGCAACAGTTTCAATTAAGTGTTTAACGGCATTTTATTGCTTGATATTTGATGGCCCTACATACGCATACGTATGCGTATACGTCGCATATGCCGCATACGCCCCATACGCCAATACATACATACTATACATTATATGTAAATATTCGTATTGTATATTCGAATATATTTCTACTACTGTTGACTATTTCTATAAATCAATATACAATATATATTATACACACTGTGTATGTGTGTTGGGGTCTGCTGTGTATTTGTATTTGGATTAGTATTTGTCTACGTATATGTTTGTATTTGTATTTGTATTTATATTTGTTTAGGCAAGTCGTGGATTATTAGCGCATTAGTTGGCTAATACGTTGATGTTGATAAAGTGGACCCAATTCCACATAAATCACTACTACAGCTACTTCTACTACTGCTATTGCTAGTTTCCTGGAGTGCGGTAATTCTCGTCATCCTGCAACCGTCACCCGATACCCGACACCTAACACTTAACACCCAACACCCAACATCTAACAGCCAACAGCCAACAGCCGATACTCAACACTCTTAACCCTATACCCTGCATACCAGTTGCCCCAGTTGGCAATGATGGATCATAATATGAATGGCTGTTGGATTTATGACTGTTCTCTTTGTCTATGTATGTGTGTGTGTGTGTGTGTGTGTGCTTGGCTGTGTGTGTACTTTATATATACTACTATTGCTGCCAATAAGATGGCTAACTTAAGCATAAATTAAGCACAAATACTCGTTAATCAAATAAATGTTGATTCGTTCATTGGCTCGTTCGCTTGTTCGTTTATTCGTCTATATTCGCCTATATTCACACTCATTCTGTACATTCATATCCATTTGGCCAGCTGTCTTATGCACTATATTATTATATTCCTGCCATTCGGTTCCATCTGATGTCTGTTGATGATTCAAAAGAAACATAGACGCATATATATAACATACATACATACATAAATACATATGTATGTATGTATATGTTAATGTTGAATATAAATGCACATGAATACATTTAGATTGACATTTAGATACAGTTATTTAATACCCAACTCAAGTGTGCTTCAATGTTAGTGTGTTAGTGTGTATATGTATGTATATATGTATATCTCAAAGTCTGTATCTTTATGTGCTTGTGTGTCTGTGTGATGAGTGCGTGCGTGCGTTCGTTCGTTCATGTATTAGGTTTTGTTTGTATGATTGAGTGCGGCATGTCTCACATTGTGGGCAAACTCTTGTAGTTTCTGCCACTTGACAAGCGTTTATTGACTCTACTTTGTTTCTCTCCACTTTCCTTCTCTTTTTCATTCCTTCTTTCGCTTTTCTGCAGCACTGGCCACCGAGCTCTCAAACATCATACCCGAGGACTTAGAGCCACAATTCGACAACAGCACTGAACGTGAAATTATTGCCGCACTTGGCACCACAGCGCGTATGCACTGTCGTGTACGTAATCTTGGTGATCGTGCTGTCTCCTGGATACGTCAACGTGATCTACATATATTAACCATTGGCATCATGACCTATACCAATGATCAACGGTTTTTGGCACGTCACATTGACAATTCGGATGAATGGGTGCTCAAGGTTGTTTCTGTACAGCCACGCGATGCTGGCATCTATGAGTGTCAGGTGTCAACTGAACCAAAAATAAGTCTGGCCTATAAGCTAATGGTTGTGAGTAAGTATCTAAAAATAAAGCTAAGATAATAATGTACAGCAATTAAAAAGTGTAGAAATAACTAAAATTTAAAATTTTTAAGTATTCAACCGATCACAATATGTTATAGAAGTTAGATTTAGTCAACAACAAATTAAAATTAAATTAAACTAAGCTTTATCTTGAAACATAAACAAAAAACAAGAAAGCAATGTTATCATCAGTGGGCCGAAAATTTATTACACTTGCAGTCTTAGGAGAAAACTTAATTTCGGCCGATTGTTCCTATGGCAGCTATATAATATAGTAGTTCGTTTTGGACCAAATTCATATGAAACATTTTAACCACCTCCAAACGCAAATCCTGTAGGTTTTCTCCGCATAGCTTAACAAC
This sequence comes from Zaprionus obscuricornis, assembly GCA_037044475.1. Classification (NCBI taxonomy): domain Eukaryota; kingdom Metazoa; phylum Arthropoda; class Insecta; order Diptera; family Drosophilidae; genus Zaprionus; species Zaprionus obscuricornis. The sequence continues at coordinate 46,174 of JBAMBR010002801.1, forward strand.
CAAAAAAATGTTTCATACAAAATTTTAATTTTCGACCGATCATTTCTATGGCAGCTATATGATATAGTGATCCGATTTCCACCAAATTTATATAAGACGTGGAAGTATGTTTCAGCCGGCTCGTTTCGAGTTAAATGCAGCTTAGAGCAGTAGTAAATACTTCTACTGACAAACTTCATTTACATCGCCTTAAAACTGTGAGAATTGTTTGCATTGGAGACAGAATGAAGCAGTGCTGATTCTGATCAATAATGTATATATGTATATATTATGCTTTATCTGACATGCAATATAAGCAATAAAATATCTTGAAACCTCTAACTGTTTAATTATCAGTAAAAGAAATCATTAAATATTTACATAGTTTCCTAAGCTTACGCTTACATAAAAATATAAAATAAAATTTATTTATATAAATATTTTTTGGTAATTACTAAAATGTTATCAAAGCTAAATTGTTTTAAAAAGTCAAACTTTTTTTGTTAAATAACTAAGAAATTGAGTAGCTAAATAAAATGAATAAAAAAAAAGGCACTGAAACTTTGTCATTTAATTTTGAATTTTCATAGAAAACTCAACCCGTAGTGAGAAAATTAGTTTTGCATGTTTTTTAGCTGCACGCACCTTGCGACGACAGCTGTAGTTGGCAGTCGACAGTCGACAGGCAGTCTCTACAGTGTGGCAGGTGCAGTCGAATATAGCAAATGCTAATGAGTTTCTCACAAACATTAGTCGCATTAGGAACTCAAACATCTTTCTACACTTCTCTCTCTCCCTCTCTCTCTCTCTCTCTTTCTCTTTCTATCTTGCTGCTGTATATATTTTATATTTAATGCCAAGTGTAATTGAAAATCACTTACGTATCTTTAATAGCATCCAAGGCGCAGATATTGTCCAATCGTGAGCTGTTCATACAAAGTGGCAGCGACATCAATTTGACATGCATTGCACCACAGGCGCCAGGACCATATACGCATATGCTCTGGTATAAGGATACAGAATTAGTGAGTGACTCGACACGCGGTGGTATACGCGTCATATCCGAGCAACAGATTAAGACAAGCAATCTCGTAATATCACGTGTATTGCACACGGATTCCGGAAATTACACATGCTCCGCGGATAACTCAAGTGAGTGTAATACAATTAAGTGACCGACCCCCGACCCCCGATTCCCGGTTGCCGACTGCCGACCCGTGACCCCCACAGATGTATACAGATGTCTAATGAATTACACTTTGCATACACAAACACATATGTTAATATCTTTCTCTCTCTCTCTCTCTCTCTCTCTCTATGTATCTGTCTCTGTCTCTGTCTCTGTCATGTATTTAATACATTTCTCTTTATGTAACAGACTCCGACAGCGTCTTTGTGCATATCATTAAGAGCGAACAGCACGCGGCCATGCAGCACGAATTGGGCGTCAGACTGGAGCTGCCCAGCCTCTGGCTGTTGCTTATGCTGCTAACTGTTATTCACGTGACACGCCCCCAACTGCCCATGGCCTAAGCTGAGCGGCAACTTATGTTTCATGTCTGCTTTGCGTTGTGTGCGCTACACGTACTGCATCTCTCTATGGAAGCAAGTAAGTTCCTTCGCCTTGTACTATATATTTCTGCTGGGACTTTGAAATTGATTTTATTGTTCTTATTTTTTATGCTTCTAGTAGTAACAGCTGTAATTGGCCACACCCACTGCCAGCATTTTCTGATGGAGGCTACTGACACACATACACAAACACACACACACACACACACACACCTGTATATATGTAAATCGGCAGCTTTAAGTATTTTTATACGTAATTAAGGAAATAGACGCATTACAAAAAAAAAATAAAAAACGATTATGAATATTTGCAATTCAAAAGTAAAAAAAAATAAAATTTAAAAAAAAAAACATAGAATTAGTAAAAAATAAAATCGAGCAATCGAATTATCGTATAATCGAGCAATCGAGTAATCGACTAGCAATAAGTAAATGAATCGAAAAAGCAAACATTAAAACGAAAAATTGTAAATAAATGTTTAATCTTAATTAACAAAAAAAAAAACAAACAAAACAAAAAAACAAAAACAAAATGTATGTTATACTGTCTTCAAGAACAAGAAAAGTAACGTTTACAAAATGTCGACACCTGTGTATACATATATATATATATATATAGGAAAGTAAAGTAAAGATATAGCTATCTGTCATCGAGATTAATTATGATAAATTGTGCCAGAGAGTGTAAAATTAAATTTTAAAAGCGAATGATTAATGGCGATATGAGCATCACGCCTCCCACCCAAAAAAGAGAATATGGCTGAAGAATATTCGCTGACTGCCACCCGAAACCAATTTAACAACATTTACGACTCTGACTTTCCGCCGTAGATTGGCCTCCGGCTATAACTGAGATTATGCGGCTTAATTGCAGTTTGTGGTATGAAGTACGTGTCGACAAAGGTGGCAATGGTGGCAAAGGTGGCAAAGATACCAAACGGTGGGGGCGAAGGGGGAGGCAGAGTCGGAGTCGGAGTCGGAGTGACAGGTCATACACCGGTAATTGAAAAACGATAAAGCACGAACTGCTGCTGCTGACGATTTTGTAAGGAAATTTAAAGGCTTGAGGCCAACAGGACTGTTTTGTCAGAGCACTGACAACAGCTTTCAACTTCAGAAGATTTTGTTGTGGACATAATGGATGAAAAAGGCTTAAGGCTTATCACATTTTATATTTTACACATAAATATTTCATATTGTTTATTTCTTGTTGAAGATTTTTGGTTAAAGAAATTGTTATTGTTATTGCTTACTTTATTATAGTAGAAGTCTTAGCTAAGAACTTAAACTTTCAACTGCAAGTTACTGCTGCAAAACTGCAAACTGCAAACTGCAAACTGCAAACTACTATATAAAAACCGACTTAAAATCCAATTTTAAGCTGACATCAAATATGCAACACTTAGATCTTTAAGTACTGCCAAAACGTGTTTTTGCGGTTCGCTTCATCTTAACTTATACCTTCGTCGCATACTGCTCTCCACTTTCCCACTTCCCCAAGGCTCTTTGCCAAGACACACACTCACACACACACATACGCATAGCACTCAAGAAGTTACGTTTTCCCCTGATGCATGCCGCAAAGTAGGCAACACAATGAGGAATAAGCACAAGTTCTATGTGTGTGTGAAAGGTAAGTTACTTTGAAGAGTTAAAGTAGGCAACGTTTAGCGCAATAAGCTGAATTTTCTATGAGCCAATACTAATTGAAATAAAACGCGTCAGACGCCGCTCAACAGTCGACAGTCCACAGTCGGCGAGCGCTAATGGTAAAAGCAGAACTCAAAACTCACAAAATATCAAAGAATGAGAATGAAGCATCAAGCATCAAGCAGCAAGCACCAAAAGTTGTGCTCTATGCTCTGCCGTGTGCCAAGTGGCGAGTGCCACTAAAAGGAAACCTTGGTCGTAAAGTAGACAGCATCTCAACATCCATCATAATAGCCGCTAGCATTTGGGGAGTAAAATATTTCAGATATGTATGCCCAAAACATTTGAATGACTCAAATGGGCCCCGGTTAACATGATGGGCTCAACTACATCGCCTACACTACGTCGTATACACTAGACATTTGAAATCTTTTGGGAATTTTTCTTGGGTATCTTCAGCACGCGCGCTGACACTCTGACACAACCCTCAAGTAACATAAATATTTTACATATAAAATATATATACTATATATATATATATATATATATATATATGTATATATTTATGTTCATCAGTATATACGCATAACCCATTGGGCCTTAGCTCAATGAATTGCAAGTGCTAACGGTACATCTCTTGTTTCGCATTGTTGTTGTTGTTGTTGATGTTGTTGTTGATGTTGTTGCTGCTGCTTCTTCACCTTCACTCATAAATTGTACAACGAGAAATAAATCAAACCCAGCCTCGCCTCAACGTTGGCCATTGCTTCAGCATCAGTTCCAGCTACAGCTAGAGCTCTAGAGCTCTGGAGCTATGCTGCCTGAGACGCTGTCAGTAACAAATCATGCTCAGGGTTACAGCAATAACAACGAGCACAGACCAAGCAGGCGGTTCAGCTACAGCTTCAGCTTGGAGCCATAGCCGTAGACTTGTTTACGGCCTTAATACGCATAACCAAAAAAAAAAAAAAAAAATTGCGTATACGCTCTGTGTGCGCGTCAGCAGCAGAAGGAGCCACAACGGAAGTACGGAAGTTCTGACTGTGCGAACACGACGACAGCCACACCAGCACCAGCAGCAGCAGCAGTAGCAGTAGCAACAGCAGCAGCAGTAGCAACAACAACATCGACAACGATGACGACGACAGCAGCAACAGCAACAACCATTCGAGTGTTAAGAAACTACGGGGCGTTGTCGCGTCGGAAAATATTTAATTACTAATGAGTTTTTCGTGCTGCAGCAAAATCAACATTTTAAATACATGGCACAAAAAACAGTAGCATGAAAAAAAAGGAATATATACATATATATATCTATAGTAAAAATTTAACATTTTTAATTTGCTAATTAGCCAAACAGGAAGAAGAAGAAGAAGAAGTGGAAGCAGCAACAGAAGAGAATTGGTAACGATGCGGCCAATTTGATTGATAACCAGCTGAAAGGCTAGAAATGCAAAAAAATAGAAGAGAGGAGATAAAAGAATATAGAGAAAGATAGAGAAAGAGAACGAGAGGAAAAGAAAAGTGAAATAAACAATTCATTATTCAGGCACTGTTAGTCAATTGATTATCAGGTATTATGCTTGACAAATTTCTAGTCTGTCGCCATGCTCCAAGGCAACCAATTGAATTCAGTCCGATGTATATTTTTGCTGCCTGGCTGCGCAGCTCTGAGGCTCACCTGCTCCGCAATCTACTAATAAATTGTGTCTTGTGTATGTAAGTCTTTCATTCAGTGTGTGTGTGTGTGAATTTTTACATGTATGTCTTGTATGTGTCGTAGTGTTTGTATATGTCGTCGTGTTTGTATGTGTCGTAGTGTGTGTGTGTGTGTTCTCATATATGAATAAATTATGATTGGAATTCACGCAACTTTGGCAAAAACAATGACAACTCTTAACATTTAAAAGACCTTAGTCATCGTTGTCGTAAAGCCAACCTAGATAAACATTAGCAACAACAACAACAACAACAAAAACAAAAACAACTTACATACATACATATGTATGTACATAGACATGTATATACATGTATGTATGGTATATAGAAGAAGCTGAAAAACTTTATCTTCGATATTATTGGGGCATAACTTTTTGGGTCATAAATCAAATTAGATGCTCGCTGACACTTAGCAACACATAAGAAATGCAAACGATTTTATTAAATATACAATGCAAACCGCACACAAAGTCATCACAACAACATCACAATAATAACAACAACATCACAATAACAACAATAATAACCACTGATTAAATCACAAATACCCTAGTCTTATATTATATTTTGTTTGTTTGTTTTTAGCTCACAGATAAATATGTCAAAGGTTACAAGAATTTGTCTATTTCTTTTTTTCCTTTCCTTTCCTTTTTTTTTGAAAGAGAAAATTATTAGCTTGAAATTTAGTTAATTTTTTTTTTTGCATATAATGAACATCAAGCAAATGTTATTCACTTTCAGTGAGTAAATAAAGATTTTAATATTTTTAAGGATTTTGTAAATAATTTAATATTATATTACTCTATTTTCTATTTTATTTTATTGCTCATATTATTATTAATAAATATATGCAAAGCTATATTAAATAATATAATATTATATTAAATATTTAAATATTATTAATAAATAAATTAAAACATTTTTTTTTTCTGTGACAAATATTTTAATTTAATAAATATAATAAATTAATGAAAAAATTAAAGAAAATTATGATTGATGCTGCAACATTTATAATGAAAGCATTAATAAATTAATTAATAAATATTTATATAAAATTACAAGCACGTATACCCAACATTATTAACAATTGCGCGTAGTATAAACGTAAGGAAAACATTTATCATGCGATTTGCTCAGCCGTAGAAGCTTTAACTTGGCCACGACTTTTACACAAGAAAGGCGCTGACTGCCACTGAAAGTAAGAGAGATGAAAAAAAAGATAGAAAAAGTGAGACAGAGAGAGAGATAGATATAGAGATAGAGATTTAAGTGATTTGCTGACTGGCTTTAAAATCCTCAGTTTGGGTAATAAATGGCCTGGCATTACGAGTACTATACTATTTGAATAGCACAACCAAAATGTTGATTTTCGGTTTAGATTTTTGGTTTGAGTTAAATATAAGTTTTGTTTAACCAGCGCACAAAAGTGCAAAGTGCCTGCATTTTGCAGCAATTTCATTTGATTTTTTTTTCTTTGCGGCTTTTTTGTTGTTTCTTCTTGTTGCTTTTGGTTTTGTTTCATTTGTCGTTTCACTGCTGTCATTTCTATCTTGCATGCAACACGCGATAGTTTTGATTCAGCCTGTACGCTATACAGTTTACTCTGTACTTTGTACTCTGTGCTGTGTTTATAGTTTTGTAGGCCGTTTTAGAACTTAACTAACATTGCCCCCGTACTCTTCATCTAGCATACATATTGTGGCACCATTGGCACCATGGGTAACAACTCCAGCTGCGTCCAATTGCTGCAATAGCAAATGGCAGCTGTGTCCGCATGTAGTTTAATCTACAAACAAAATCGTTTGATCCATATCGCCTGACCTGACCCAGGCAGCATGAGCACGGTCGATGAGGTCGATGAGGAAAAGAGGAAAAGAGTAAAAGGGGAATAGGAGAAAATGGAGGCAAGGGGTTAGATGTTGGAAATCAGGAAGAGTGACAGCAGACAAAAGCCTGCTAACTGCACGCTACAATTGCACCCCGCGGCAAGAGGTTAATTTCCCCCAGGAAGCTCAGGACTCAATAACCTTAAAGCAAAAATATCGCGCTAAGTAAACCTCAACATTAACAAGGCGTACAAGATGAAAAAAGGAATCATTTTAGTGGTGCGTCCCACCTGCCAGTTGCCAGTTGCCAGTTGCCAGGCTTCTTTGCTGTCCTTACTTCGGACGCCTTTTACTGAGGCGGCTATCTAAACGAACAATATGAAATTACGGCCCTGAAATATGGACACCCGCTGAGATTTTATAGCAGTCAACTTTGAATTATTTAATATGTATTTCAAGGCGCAACGTCAAAAACCAGACACAGACACAAACACAGTAACAGAAACAGAAACTGAATCTCAATTTGCCGTAATGTTCAAAGTCTTTTGTCGGTTATTACATATTCCTGGGAAATTTATTTTCAAAAATTTCCTTCAAAAAAATAAAAAAAAAAAAAACGTAAACTGGCGCCATAAAATATTTGCCATAAAGTAAATAAAACATAGCTTTAAAGCTTTAAATATTTTGTAAAAGCTTTATCGAAGGCTCAAAGCTTATAAGAAATTGAAAATATTGTTGCTAAAAGCTTAACACAAGCTTTGCACATAATCAGCTAATGACAGAGCTTTTCGAGTCAAAGGCAATAGCAACAGCAATAGCAACAGAAACAGCAACAGCAACATCAGCAGCAAAGGCGACATAATGAGCTCAAACCGACAAGGCAAGGAACCACTGGGCCAACCGAGAGCTGGCAACAAATGACAGCCCATTAACCAGTTATTGCGACAGCCTGACGGGCCAGAAAAGTACTAAGCACATTAGCAGCTTCCGCAGCACGAAGTCTCTTCATAAATTCTTCACTATGCATCTAAACAAATTTCATTAGTACTAGGCTAGATCTAGGCTAGACAAATACATACATATATGTATGTATGTATGTATGTATACATACATAATAGCAATCATTCATCACATAAAATGCATAAATCGAATGTGTATGTACATAATATATGCACATATAAACGAACTGGCGAAAATACTTTGCGTACTTTTATAAACATAAATTCTCATTTCTGTTGCATTTCCTCGATTCTTTTTAGTTTCTTGTTTCTTTTTTTTATATCTTGTTGATGTTTTTCTTTTTTTTTTCCTGTTTTTATTTTTTATTATTTTATCTGTTTCATGTCTATGCACACACACACAGACATACAGACAAACAGAAACACGCAGACACTTTAGCAGGTAGTATGTAAGTGTTTTTGCCTGACTGCACTGCAAAAAAATAAAAAACAAAAATACAAGAAAAAAATACAAATTGTTTGTTTATGCTTATTTTGCATACTCGTGTAATTCTATTACATTTTTTTTTTATTTTTATTTAAATTCCCATTTAAATTTCAATTCAGAATTTTAGTGGATATTTTTTCGGGTTAATTAAAATTTAATATATATATTTATAATTGAGCAATCACAATTGTCTGTGGCCATGCAATAATAATAATAATAATAATAATAATATTAATAATAATTGCACAGATTTTTTGCACAGATCAATCAATTCATGAAAAGTAAAACAAATACAAAATATCTCTGGCAGAAAGTTAACAATAAAATTTGCATGATTTTCTTTAATTTAATGAACAAAACTTGCACAACAACTTTAACACACACACACACAGACACACACATTTATTTATTTATGCATATACATGTATATATTTATTTAATAAAGAGAATAAAATTTTATTAAAAAGATGATAATGACAATGAACATGATGATGCTGATGTTGATAACAAAGAATTTATGAGAATGGCAAAGTTATAGTTACTATGGAAACTAGTATCTGACAGTAAAAAGAGTTTCTATGTAAAAACTTTGATGTCAATACAACAGAGCAACAGAAACAGACAATTAAATGTATTTCTAAAGAATTTACTATTTTACAAGGTGTAAGTAAAACACTTGCAGAAATCTGAATATAGTTTTCACACATTTTAAAGTTTAAGTTATTAAATTATTTTAAATATTATCTTTAAATTTATATTATTTTTTTTTTTTGAAAATATTTTACATTTTGTTAATATAATAAAAAAAATAAATAATAATAAAATATAAATAATGTGAATAATAAATAAATAATATAATAAATAATTTTAAGCAAATTGAATAATTGAATAATATTTTATTTTGATTTGAAACTATAAAATTGAACATCATATTTTGTATGTATGTGAAACATATGATGAAATATAATTTATGTACATAAAACATACGTAAGTCAAAGTCATAAATCTGTCAATAAGATTTATTACATCAATAGCTGCTCTCTCTCTCTCTCTCTCTCTCCCTCTGTTTCTCACTCTCTCTCTCTCTCGCGCTGCATAGAGTATTTCAACTTCGACAAGCGATGTTAATTATTAAATCTCATTCTGTTGTTGGATTTTTTTTCATTTTTTTGCAGTGCATGTAAGCCGAACCTTGCAAGTGGCTGCTGCCATTACCAAAGTCGTCGTCGTTGCTGTTGTTGTTGTTGTTGTTGTTGTTGTTGTTGCTTTTATACTCAAGCGCTTTTTTCATTTGCAGCTTCGGGGTTGCCATAATTTTTTTCATTTCTTTTTTTTTTTTTAAGTTTGTACAGTTTGCACGCATCGGTCCGTAAATTTATGCATTTGGCTATGCGAGCGTAATAAACAAGACCTTCAACCGACGTCGTCGTCGACGTTCTCTACGTTGTCGACGTTTTCGTTGTCGTTGTAGTTGTCGCCTCTGCAGCTGCCATTGCCATTGCCGTTGCCGTTACCGTTACCGCTCAGCGCGTTGCGTTCTCAACGTCAGCTTTTGCTTGCTCGCTTTGCTGCTGGCCTTTTGCTGTTGTTGTTGCTGCTGCTACTGTTGTCGCTGCTTCTACTGCTACTGCTGTTGCTGCTGTTACTGCTGCTTCGTTTGGTCACTTCCATTGCCGGTGCTGCCAGACTTTTATTTTTATGCGTAGATATTAAATGTGTTTCCTGGCACTTTATTCTTTAGCTCTTGCTATTGTTTATCTTGTTGTTGTTGTTATTGTTGTAGTTTTTTATTTTTATTCTTTTTGCTGTTGTTGCTCTTGCCGTTCCTGTTGCTGTTTTTGTTGTTGGCGTATTGTGCCATTTTACACCAACATGACGTCGACGTCGACGTTAACGTTGACGTGAACGTTGACGCAAACGTCGGCACATTGGCACAAATGTGCGGATATCACATTGAAAATAGAAAAAAAAAAAGTAATAAAGAAAAAGTCAAACTACTTACAAAATAAAAGCTAAATCCGAAAGAAAAAAATATAATAATAAAATAAATAAATGAATAGCAACGCAACGCATAAATAGGCAATGGACAAAAATGGCCAAAATACAGTCGATGGGCTTTGGCTACAACAACGACTACGACAACGACAAAGACTACGACTATGACTACAGTAATGGCCCTCTCTCTCTCACATTCTCTCTCTTTCTCTCTCTCTCTCTGTCTCTTTTTGGGTAAAATTTGAGCGGCAAGTCATGGCCACATTTCTATGTAAAAACTACGGAGCTCACATAAAACTTTGCCAATTTCAATAACAACATTTCATTTTCAGTTCGCGCTGTTCGCAGTTGTTCCTCCAAAAACGCTCGCTGGGGAGCCCAAAAAAAGCTGTTGCCTGCTTCGAGGGCTGTGTGCCTTGGCGCCAATGTGCGTTAGCATTTGCTGCATTGCAATTCTGACTCTCTGTGTGGCTCATAACGCAACGAACCCACCGAACGTCCCTTCAGTCATGTGAATGTCCGTCTTTCCGTCTCTTCCTCTTTCTCTGCCTCTGTCTCTCTCACTCTTTCTTTGCCTCACTGTGTCTGTTCGTATGTCCGTCCGTCTGTCTGTCTGTCCTTTCATTCCGTCGTTCTCAATCCAAACCGCGCTGCCGACACCACAATGCGCGCCGCTGAAAGGAAATTCATAAAAATGTTAATTTTTCCGGCGGAAATATAATTTATGTAAAGCGCAGCGGGTGACCCAAGGTATGGAATGTAGACGGCTCACAGCAGCAGCAAAAGCAACAGCAACAGCAACAGCAGCAGCAACAGCAACAGCAACGGCAACAACTACTGTAGAAACAGCAGCTACGATTGCAGCTGAAAATGCCTGGAAAATATATCCGGTGCGAATTGCAAATATATCCATTCCATCTGGGAACTGAATTGCCTCCACAATAAATGCAATACAATTCACGTATTACATTTGCATATAATTCAAACAGTTTTTCTATCATTTTTCATTTCGAAATTTATAATTTTTTGTTTCGTTTTTTATTTTAAATTATGCATAAATAACAAATGCCTCGCCCACAATTATCTAATTAATGCAACACGCCCAAACAGTAATACAAGCACACAACACACACACATGTGTGTGTGTGTGTGTGTGAGTTGTATATATGAGCTGGGGGCATCAAGTCATTGTTAGCATTGCGGCAACATTTTCAAGTTGTTGCCATGACCATTAATCTTTGCAAGAAGGTAATTGCTTAGCAATTACCCTTTTGCAACTGCCAACTTCGTCTCTACATTTCCCTCTTAGCTATGGCCATGTCATGTTCTTTACCATACCCATGGCCATTCCTCTCATTCCTCTCATTGCTCTCATTCTCATGCCATTTCTGCCTTGCTTGCAAATTTGACTGTCCTGCCCCTGGTCCGCGGGGGACTGCTGCTTATGTCTTGTCCTCTGTATCTCTGCTTGCTGCTTTTGCTCTATCGCTCTGCTGCTGTCGCATTATTGTTGCTGTTGCTGTTGCCGTTGCCGTTGCCGTTGGGCTCTACTGTGGTTACATTTCAGCGGAAGTCCCACGCAATGCCCGCCGGCAACAGCTGCAACATCTCCCCTCTATAGTCGCAAATCGTACATATACTTCTACAGTTACGTACCCCGCCCACATTTACAGTGCCCATTCTATGTACGACAATGTCGGTACATAACACGACCCGCGAACGCTTTGGCTCCAGTGACTGAAGCTACGGCACCAGCTCCAACAACAGCAACAGCAACAGCAACGGCAAGGCAAATGCTCTGGCTATGACTCTGACTATGACTCTGACTCTCGCTCTGACTCTGACTCTTTCTCTGGCTTCCATCTGCCACCCACGTCCTGTGCCTGACTCATTCTCGTCCTTTGCCTCGTCATGCTGCGCCTGCATTGTGTTAATGCTTTTTGTTAAGCTGCAAGGAGGAGCGAAACGACGCGAAGCGACTACACGCCACGCCACGCGACGCGACGCTCTGGAGCTTCATTGTGTAGTTTTGCAGCGTGTGTAGTTTTTTCTTTTTTTTTTTGTTGATTTTTTTTTTTTGTAAATGTTTGCAACGCACACATATTCTCACACACACAAAGCACACGCATGCACAGCAAAAAACGGCAATAGCAACGTAAACAACAACAACAGCAGCAACAACAAAGAAGCCGAAGAGAAGCAACATTTGAAGATACTTTTAAATTCGGAGCACAAGAATTTGCATAGTAAATGATTAAAGTGAACTAGTTCACAAAACTCCTATGCTCTAATGAACCACTTGGGCAGAGAGCCAGAACTCACATTTTAACAGATTTTATTGTAATCGTATAACTTGCTAGAATATACTTGATGCTCATGCTACTGATACTACAACATGCCATGCTTGGCAATAAACTCTGCTCAAATTGTATTAAATTATTCACATCAAAAGTTCAGAAAAATTATGTAAGAGACACTTGAAAAGCATTGAAATTTTAAAGTTAATTAGTTTTACAAGTTTAACTTTAAAAATAAAAATAAAACTAAAGAAAATTTAAATCGAATTAAATAAAATGTGAGTAGCATTTAAAAGTTAAGCATGAGTATTACATTTAATACATACACAGATACAGATACAGATACATATACAGAGACAGATTTATATTTTATATACATTTATGTATATGTAAATATGCGAAACAGAAATCACAGTGCTATGGTATGTTGTGCTGCTGTGTTGCAGCATAATTGAATTAATCAAGAGCTTGGCGCACTACGCGTTCCACCATCTGAGAAGAGCCTTTTGAAGTGCTCTCTTCATACAGTTAAATACCAAAATCACGAAATCACGAATGGCAATGGTAACGTTAACGGTATGCGAGATTCCAGTTATACTTGTTCATAATATTACCGTAATTATTTGAAGAACTTTATCTCACTAACGTTTATGTAACATGTTAACAGTTGACACCATTCCTCCATATATTGCATACAGCGCGCGGACATGCTCTCTCTATCTCTCTCTCTCTCTCTCTCTCTCTGTCACACTCGTCTTTAATCTGCTTTGCGTGTATGTTTATATGCTTCTATGTATATATGTTAGTATATGTGCACGTGTCTATGTATGTGTGTGAGACAGAGACAGAGAGAGAGAGAGAAAGAGAGAAAATACTGGCAGTCAAGCTGGACAAGCACTTAGACGCACATTAGCTTAGCTGATTTGAGAGTTGCCTAATGACGCGTTTCAAAGGGTTTAAATTTTCCTCATGATATTTAATTGCAATTTTCACTTTTGCTTTAAATGAACAACGTTTCGTTTTTTTCTTTTTCTTTCTTTCTTTTTATGTTTATTATTATTTTTATTACTTTCGCAATACTTAAATTCAACAAGAAAGAAATGTTATTATAAAGACATAGAAAATTTTATAAATTTCATAAATTTTAAAGAACAAGCTTTAGTCCTTAAACATTGTTTTTTATTATTATCTTGCAGAGGGTATATTAATTTTGAGCTTGTAACGAACGTTAGGAGGCGAGACGAACCCAACAACATACATATATATACATATATATACATATATATATATATATATATATATAATATATCATATATATTTCATATATATATATATATATATTTTATATATTATATATATATATTCTTAATCAGAGTTGACAGGAGAATGCAAATGTGCAAATGTCCGACTGCTCGTCTGTCCGGCTGTCTGTCAAGTTCAACTCAAACTAGGTTTAAGGCATAATGAAACTTGGTATATATAAGCTATATATAAGTCGGAACAGGCCGGATCGGTAATATATCATATAGCTTCTATATTAATGATCTGCCGAAAATATTGTTTTTTCTTTACTATCCGGACCTAAATTGTAGGATTTGAGGTTAGTGACCATATTGGAATACTATATAATATAGCTGCCATAGGAACGATCGGTCGAAAATGAAGTTACGCATAAAGTGTACGTCTCATGGTGTAAATCGGACTACTATATCACATAGCTGCCATAGGAACTACCGGCCGAATATTGAGTTTTTTTTTTTGAAAAGTTTTCTTCTAGGACTGCAAGGGTATGAAATCTTCGGCCCGCCAAATATTATCTTGCTTCCTTGCTTAAAATATTATTTAATTTTTATGAAATTTTTTTAGACATGAGACTCTGCTCTGTGATGTTAAATTTCTTGCTGCGACCGTGTAACGTGCAGCTATAGGAATTATCTAAATCGCAACCTTTAACCTTTGGCATATATTTTGCTATTATTTTACCAATTGTTAAGTTGCGAAAATGTAGCTTCAAGTAAAACTAATTTTCAAGTCATGTAAAACATATTTAATATTTTAGTAGCATTACTATGTATTTTGTACTTCATTTCTACAGATTAAATACTTCATTAAAATATGCAATGAATTAAATTAAAATTTAAATTAAAAAATGCAATTAATTTGAGTCTTTTGCAAGTCAGTTACATCTCTTGCAATTGTTATAGAGCTCATTTCCATCTGTTTCTGTCATTACATTCTGTTTGGCAAACACGCTTTAAATGAAATAGAGAAAAAAAAGTTTAATGAAAAACGAATAAAAAAAAAGTAAGAAAAAAGAAGAAATATTTACGTGAAAATAGAAACTCAGTTTGAGCAAAAGCTCAATTTGAAAACAGTGAGATAACGTTTACAAATTACATTTGAAGTCATTAAAATAAAAATTAAGTATCATTGGTAAGCACTTAAAGATAATCTTAACTTTTGCTCTTTTGTCTTATATGCTCGGCTATAATCGCTCTCCTTTTCTCTCTATCTCTCTCTCTGTCTCTCTGTCTTTCCTGTGTTTTTTTAAATTTTCATTTCTTTGACGACTTTTGATTATTTTTTATTTTTTAATTAGCTTGAAAATGTAGACAAAGTCGAATAAGAAACTGAAACAAGACAAAAACCATTCATTGCGAAAGTCTAAGAAAATTAAATTTAAACCTTTTGTTCAATTAAAATGAAATGCATTTTATATATGTATTTTGTTTCTCTTAGTATTCTTTAGCTATTCCGTTAGCCAGCTGCTCAAGTTGTTCAAGCAAACGTTATGTAACTCAGCGTGGATTCTGTTAAAGGTAAATACCAATGTGAAAACTAAACTCAAGCTGTCAGAAACTTTGTGCTAGCGCCATCTAGTGTGCATATCTTTTATTATTATCATTGTTGTTGTTGTTCCACATCTTCTTCTTCTTCTTCATCTTCATCTTCTGGATAGTATTACTGTTTTGTGCACCCAACGCACTAACAAACACACACACACACACATACATACATACGCACATACAAAGAAAGAACTTGCAATTTTCCAATAAGAAAAGGCGAAGGTAACGCCGAAAAATTGTTCAAGCACAAACAACGCACGTTATAATATTATAAAACGGCAGCGGGGCAACTTACTGAAGCGATAAAGTCAGTTAGTCGAACAAAGGGAGGAAGAGGAGACAGATTGCTAGAGAATGCGACTATATAGAGCAGCGGCAGGCAGTTGGGTGAAATAGGAGGAGTGATTCTGGGTAAAAGACAGCCCCATCAAGAACTAAAACAGCTGCTCTTTGGACAATGCTTGAACCAATGCCTGGGCGTGATGCTGGTTCTGGTTCTAGTCCTTCTACTAGCAATGACTCTGGTTCTGGTTAGAGTCTTGCTGCTCCTGCTGCTGCTGCTGCTACTGCTACTTCTGCTTCTGCTTCTGCTTCTGCTTTTGCTGCTGCTGCTGCCGCTGTTTGGTCCTTTTGCAATGGCTTCTGGCCTGGCAACAAATCGTTGAAATAAATGAAGCGCACTGGGCGAAATCAGCAAAAGTTTTCTACAATTTTTCTTCACTTTGCAGCAGGCAGTTTCTTTTCCTCATCCTCCACTTCAATGTCTTCTTTGCCATTTCCATCGCCATCAGCATCGCCTTCACCTACATTCTCATTCCAAAGTAAGTTCTACGACTTGGTTTTACTTTTGGCTCTGCGACATTTTCGGATTTCAGCTAACGCTTAAACCAAACGCTCCCCTTCCAACAAAGTGAAGCCCACTTAGGACGCATCCACATCCACAGTTGCGCCACCTCTCATTCCCCCTCTCCCCTTCCTCTGGCCATTGTTGACTTACAAATTTCGGTTGCTTGGCGCAAAAGTTTGTTTTGAATTGTAAGTAATTTTTGATACCTTACATACTTACATTTCCAATAGGTAGAACTGTTTCTATATATAGATATGTACATTTGTATATATAAATATATGTAAATGTATATATGTATATATATATATATATATATGTGTGTGTGTGTGTGTGTATGTATACATATTTATTTTATTGTATTTTGTATACGTAAGCAAAAGAGAAGAAAACAGAAAACATTACGCAGCTAAACATAGAAAGAGTCAAGAAAATTTTTGTTCAGTCAATCAATTAAAGCTAAAACCATCGCCAGAAGCATAGGCAAACTTGTAGAAAATTGAGGCAGGTTTCTCCAGCTCCAGCTCCAGCTCCTGTTTCAGCAAACAGCACCATCTCCAATTTCAGTTCTAGTTTCATCTCCATCTCCATCTTCGTTTCCATTATGAAATCTACTGTTCGTTTTCCAGTTCCTCCATTAAGTCTCATAAGTTTATACATAACTGTCAAAAGCAATTGCCCTTAGCTTTTGCACCAGTTTAAACTTCGATGATATATTTGTATATTGTGTGCTACATACATACATAAATATATTTATATACATATATGTATATGCTACACATTAAGATGTACAGACAGGCATACAGACGTACAGATTTAAGTATATGCATGTACTTGTACATATATTTCAATAGTACAATTGTGCGACGTGTATGTGCGAGATGTGTTTGTATTGTTTCCGGCTCAGGTGAAAATTTATTACAAGCTTACGGCAAGCCCTAGGAGGCTGATGAACAATTTGCCTAAAATTGTAAATAATTTATTGAGATTTTTTTTTTTTTTTTGTATATTTACGATTTACGATCTGTTAATCTAGTTATCGATTTAAGCATACAAATTTTTGATTGTCAAAGTTTAGATTTTATTATTTACGGTTCTGTAAAATAATTGCATAAATAATCTTTTATGTTCTTAATAATATCGATATTGGTAATGATATTGATTTACTTTTTACTTATTTACGTATTTTTTGATAAAGTTATCGATTTCAATGTGAAAATTTTGATTATTATTATTGACTATTAATATTTAATTGATTTTATTAATTTTAAATCTATTGAATAATTATTTAAATGTATCGATATATTATCGTTACATACAAAATTGTATCGATATGCTATGGATTTTTAATCAACTCTATCAATTGATTATTTTATCGATTTTTTTATTACTTATTTAAATATATCGATTTGTTATCGATAATTTACAAATTAATGGAATTACCGATTTAGAATATCAAAGCGCAATTATTATTAAAAATTCATAATAATTTTTCAACTTTGTTTCTATAAATGTAAATAAATAAAATATTTCTAAATACTATCGATTTTTATAGGAGTAACAAAACTTTCATTAGCCTATGCTGCACTGGAAGCCTTGTATGTACATATATGTATATTCTCAGCACACATTCATATATCTACATGTATGGAAATGTATGCATACGCTCTTCATACATATATTTCACATGAGTTTTTGAAAATGATTATGAGCCATGTGTTAAATGCTTTAAACACCCCTCGGGTGTAATGCAAATCGGCATTTTGTACGCTGACAATAGCAGATATCGTGATATTATTTGTTGTTGTTGCTATTGTTGTTGTTATCATTGTTGTTGTTGTGGTCTGGCTCTATTGTCTGGTCTCCAACATGGCAAAGCTTCACAGTATGCCTGTGTATGTTTATTTTTGTATGTGTATGTGTGTATGAGTGAGTATAAGTGTGTGTATGGATCTGACTATATGGCAGAGTATGCGTGTGCGTGTGTGGCACTCAACATGCCAGTCAATTTATACTAATTGTAAGTGTCAGATACATTTGTCAAAATTTAAGTTATGGTTGCGGCTCAGGCTGCTGTTTTGCGGTTTCCCAGCGGATTCTTGTTCGTGCCTCGTGCCTGTTTTATAAACCTATACAAATGTATATATCTATATATATATGTTTATGTATATGTATATGCAAGTGTTTTTTCAGTGTGCTTATGTTTGTGTTTGTGATTGTGTTTGAGTGTTTGACTGTTTGAGTATGTATTGTGTGATGAAAAATTGTTTATTGTAATGTGTTGTTAAAGAACTTGACAAAAGATACACAGTCTCTCTTACTCATAAGCACACAGTGCGCAATACAATGCAATAAGATGCTGAGTACGAGGACGTCTCTGCACTTGTGTGATGACAACTTAAAACATTTCTTTAAAATGTTTTGCAGCTGTTTCGTCTTTGGAAAAAAAAACTTTGTCCATTCCTTTCCAAAAGTCTAACAGAAAATTACACGAACAAAAAAATAACAAACACGCACAGAGACACATATACACACAGCCACACACACACACACACACACACACACACAAAAAGAGAAGTTTTTTAAGCTGCTTAACTGCAAGTTGTGATTAGCACACAGAATTCCACAGCAGCTTGTGGCTGCAACGCGACGCGGCTTTCATTAGGAACAAAAAAAAAACCAACACTCAACCACATTCAACCGCTCTCTTTCACTCTCTCTCTCGCTCTTTGCAATCTTCAATCTACACTCTCGAACAGCTCTAACAGCTAACAGCCCACAAAATAAAATACAAAACCAAAAAAAAAAAAAACCGGCCTCCATCCAAAAAAAACGTACGACTAGCAATAAAAAACGTATGAAAAATGAGGTTTAAGTCATAAAGTCGTACATTTTATACACTCACAAAATGGAATATGAATCTATTTACTTGCCAACAGACATATGTGATGTCTAACTCAAATGTTGAATGTAGTATGAGTTATAGTTATGACAGCAGTGAGAAAAAACCTCGATTCCTAGTTAAAATATTGATAATGATTTTCAAATTTCATTTATATAAATTGTACATTAAAAAATATACAAATTTTAGAATATTCCAAAAGTTTCTTCATAGCAAAATATCAATAAATAAATAAAAATAAAATTAAAAAAAAATAAAATAAAATTGAAGATTTAATAAACTTTTGTCATTATTTCCTCTAAAAGCTTCGATGAATATTTAAGCAAATTGTAGACTTACGTTTAGTAAAAGCTTTTGGGCTTAAGTTAGATTTGGTCATATCTTTCATTTAAGTACTTCGAACATTTCCGCATAGCTATAATGCCTGACACTGTGGTATTAGCATGTGGCACAAAGTTTTTTTATTTAACTTTTTTTTTCTGTTGTTGCTTTTTTTTCTCCTTTCTTTTTTTAATTTTTTTTTTTCTAGAGGCGGGTGGCTGGTTAGCAGCAGCAGCAGCAGCAGCGTCGTTTCGCCCCGCGCTGCCTGGGCAAATTTAAATGTTTTTAGTTAAAGCGGATTAAAAGTTCGCTGCACGCCGCACATACATAACCCATTCACGGGGTCCAACAGCCAGCCACCAGTCACCAGATCTCACTCTTTCTCTGCCCAAGCTCATGTTTTTTATTTATTTTTTGTGTGTGTTTTTTTTATTATTTTTTATTTTTTTGATTTTTGGTACACTCTCAGTCCAGTTGCAGCATATACAGCATACAGCATACAGCAGCCATCTTGCATATACCCCAGCTCACACCTTCTAGCTAACAGTTGCCACCGCCCATTTCTCCTAAACCAGCATACCATCCTTGACGCAACCATGTGGCCTAGTTTGGCCCTGGCTATGCTCAGCTAACCCCTGCATAATTAACGTGGCCCTCGGTTCGGCGAACTGACGGTCTGCTTCTTGCACGGTCACACGGCCTGCATGCTTTATAGCGGCTTCTTCTTCTTCTTCTTGTTTTTCTTGTCGGTCTTCTTGTTCTTCTGCCTGTTTGCCTTGAATGAAAGCATCGTGTCTACGCATTACCCGCTTTTAGTCATGAAATTGATGGCCAATGCGGATGGACGACGGACCGCGTATCTTTTCTATTGGCAAGACATAAATTATGAACGCAAACCCAAAAACTTGTAAGCCGTTGGCAAAATTTTGATTGTCTTTTAAGAACTATGCTGGTTACTTAGCAGAAAAGACTTGCAACATTTTGTGGATGGGTGCAAAGTAGACTTGTGGCTGCTTCACTGAATGAGAAAACTGCCATAAATTGTGTGGCTTTCAATTGAAAATTAAATAGTGCCACAGATTATGTACATTGACATTCTGGACAGGCGCTGATTTAAGGGAATAACTTGGATTTACAATTGATTTTCCAAAAAAAAAAAAAAGAAAAAAAATAATAAAAAAAAATCCTTAACAAAGCCGAATGTCCTCGATGCAGTTGACGTTGACGTCGCTGCCGCTGTCGCTGTCTCTGTTGCTGTCGCTGTCGACAGTGCTGCATATTGTCAGGATGTCATTTGATGGTACCCGCTGCACGGCGATCCCCCTGCATCTACGCTCAATCACATCTATTCCCTGATACCCGACACATAGCCAAAGTGTGAACGCCAGTTAGTTTTTACTCTTGTTGTTGCTGCTATTGTTGTTGCTGTTGTTGTTGTTGCTGTTGTTGTTGTTGTCGTGCAACAAACAAAAATTGCAATTCTGAAAGCTTCGCCGCAGCAAACTGAGTGTCAGGTGAAGGGTAGCGCTGAACGCCCCATGCACTGACAGACTTCGGGCAGTCCGGGCTAAAGGGTAACTGTTTGCTGCTAACGGTAACAGTTTTCAATAAATAGTTTTTTGCCTATATCTTTGTGTGTGCAGATGTATATGTATGTATGTATGTATGTATGTGAACGTGCATGTGCATGTGCATGTGCATGTGCATGTTCATACATGTTTGTATCAGTGTCTATGTCTATGTGTCAGTGTCTGTGCCGATGTGTGGCCAAAAGTTTTTCACTGCTCGCTTCACTGTTTCTCAGTTCTGTTACACTTGTTGTGGCTAATACATTTTACTTTATCATGTTATTTGTACACATTGCAAACTCTACTAGTTACAAGCTAGAAGTATTATTTACTACAATAGATTGTAAGCACAGACAAATTACTTACATAATAATATTAATCTTTCAATTTAAAGGAATCTATAGAAAACATATAAATGTTTTAAATCCACATGAATTTCATACAAAATTAAATAAATGAATGTAAATAAATTGCTGCAAAACTCTACAAACTCTAATTTTAAAATTTTTAGGGATAATAAATAAATGTAAATAAATTTACTGCAAATTTCTTCAAATTCTAATTTTAAATAAATGAATAATTGTGAATAAATTACTGGAAAAGTTTTCATATTCGATTTCATAAATTTATTTATTTTTTATAATATTGAATTTCTAATTAAATTTTTTTTTCTACTTTTATTTTGTATTTTATAAATCAGTTTTTAGAGCATTTGCATTTCGCTGTTTTGATGAAAATACAAATAATTTTTCGCTTTTTTCCTGCATTCTTTTTCGAATGCTCATTTCCATGACGCGCAGTTGGCATTGTATAAGGCGTGCCCGTAGGGGTGCCGGTGGGAGGCGTGACGTGGCGTGTGCTGCAAAACTTTACGCTTTGTAATTGTGTAATTATGGGAAATTAAAACTGTTGGCAAAACTTTCTGCACACGTGGGCCCCACAAGCTCAACGTACCGGCGGCATCTACGGAGAACATTTTATGGGGTGGCTAAATGGGAAAACTGTGTAGAGCGTCAAAGAAAGATGAAGAGAATGAGGATGAGAATGTGAATGTGAATGTGAATGTGAATGTGAGGGGGGGAGGAGGGGTAAGGAAGGTAGGTAACGTAAAGAGGAAATAGAGACGGAGGTTGAACGCAAAGTTAGTGCCTGCGCTTCGTATGTGCGGAAATCTGCATAGATAATTTTTGGGTAGAAATCGATAAATGTTTGTAAATGCAGCACTGACTCAATGTGCGGCAATGTTGGCTAGCTAGTTTTCCCCCTTCTATATTAATAGTAGTATATACTACATACAAGTATATAAATATATATATAGATATATATATATATATAAATATATATATTGGGATGCAGTTGGGGATTCTTATAGAATGTACATCCCGTTCCTAGGCGAATTCTCGGTTCGTTTTTATGCAACTGCTTTCAATGAGTGAGCGATTTATGT
The DNA here is from genome assembly GCA_037044475.1 of Zaprionus obscuricornis. NCBI lineage: Eukaryota > Metazoa > Arthropoda > Insecta > Diptera > Drosophilidae > Zaprionus > Zaprionus obscuricornis. The sequence continues at coordinate 68,586 of JBAMBR010002801.1, forward strand.
TAAGTACACATGTTCTCATTGGATTCCATTGCACATACCCTTATAGAACACTCGCACACACACACACTCGCACACACATAAACTTGCACACACAGCGATAGAAAGAGAGAGAGCGATAGAAAGAGAGAGAATCACATACATAAAAGACATCTGCAGAAAATGAGTGTCGCAAACACGCAAACAGATACAAGGACAACAAGGACAAGAAGAAGAACGTGTGTGCCCCATAACAATAAAAATTTATTTTCAACTTTTTATCTTAGCCTCATACCACTACGTCCCCGCCCCTCCCTCATCACTGTTGCCTCGTTACTAAGTTACCCCATTGCTCCGTTGCCCCGCTTTACCGCTTTACCATAGACCATAGTGTATCCAACATTCCTTCTTCTTCAGTCCAGCACTTGGACTTGTCGTTATGTGCATATACGTACGTATACATATTATTATAACGCATTCGCCTAGGTGTACAGGAGACAGTCTCGCATAGAGCGCAGCACTGAACCGAACCTCAACTCAACTCAGCTCAAAACCGAACCAAACGAAACACAATGCTACAAAATAGCAAACTGAATGAGCATACTAAGAATATATATACTCACACACACATACACACACACACATATATGCATATATAAATACATATATGTTGATACATAACAACACCTCCAGTCAGTCAGTAGCCGTAGCAGTAGCAGTAGCAGTAGTAGTAGTAGTCGTCCTCGTGCTGCCTTCACTGAGACTAAAATGTATTCAACTGTTTTCTGCTTGCATGCGAACATGTGTGTATAAATATCCTTACGCCTGCAGGCAGGCAGGCAGGCTGGCAGGCAGGCTGGCTGGCTAGCAGGCAGGCAGGCAACAGGACCATCAAATTGTATTTGTAGCCAATACAAATGAGCATACGGCAGCCCATTTGCCAAGTCATTTGGGCCAGTCAGTCAGACATTAAGGCAGTCAACCGCCACGCCCGCCATTCGCCATTCACCATTCACCATTCACCATTCGCCATTCCTAGTATCAGTCTATCAGCCCAAAAACGCCCAATATCCCAGCAGCAGCAGCCCAACAGGCAAGTTGAACATTTTCCCCCGCTGCAATCGATGTCCTCTCAGTCGGCTGTCATCCAACTGTCGGAGCACAAATAAAGCGATTCCGACAGGCAGTTAACCCACTAACCATGAAGATATTTTCCTGCATTTACTCCTACTATACGATATAGATGTAGAACTTGGTAAAATAACATCAGGCATCAGGCATCAGCATCAGCATCAGCATCACAATATCAGAATATCAAAATATCACAATATGTTGACAACCCAGGGCCAAAAGATGAAAATTTTGTCAGTTCCGTTTCCTTGCTAATACAATGCATACACACTTATGTATATATTATTCTGACATTTTGAAAACATTTTGTCAGCTTATAATAGATAAAATAAATAAATTTCGATTTCTATTGTTCTACAACTCTATATATATATAACTAAAAGCTTTTGTCATGGTTAGAAAAATATTTAAAATCTTATTAAAAAATGTACCGCAACTATAATTTTTTTTTTTTGAAAATTTCTTTTGCCATATCCCAAAAGTATTTAAAATCGCAACTTTTAAGCAAAACATTAACTTATTCAGCTTAATGTCAGATATTCACGCGTATAAGTTTCTTAGTTTCTTAGTGAAGCAACAGACAGCAGCAAAATTTTCTCACAGCTTAAACCAAAAAACTTTTTCAGCTTTGTATTGCATAAATTGTTTATTGTTTAATTAGTCCATAAAATATTTTGCTTTATTTCTTAAGAATTTAATTTTTTGCCATGCAATATCAATTACAAATTTTACATTTTCATTTCAACCATATTTACAGTTAGTTTACTCATCGTTTCATATTTATCAACAAAAAATAAAATTAAATAAAATAAAAACCTTACATATTTCGTATTTCACATGAACTTTTTCTCTATACATTTTTTCCATTTATGACAAAAAAAATTGCATGTCAAATTCAATTTCCCAAATTCCATTCTTCATTCATTTTCATTTTCGTTTTTTTTCTTTATATTTAATTTTTTGTAGTTGTACATTTTTTTATGTTTGTATCTGATTAAACATTTTATCACTTTTATTTAACGATAAAAAATAAACTTAAATCTTTAGTAAAGAGAAATTAAATTTCAAGTACATAAATAAATATAATAAAACATAATTAATTATTAATTAATGAAAGTCAACTTTATTTTAATCTAATTGTTACAAATTTAATTGTTACAAATTAAGCATAAGAATTATGGAGGCAAGTAACGTTATTGCGTAATAAATTAATAATAATTTAATGTAAACTTACAAACTTTGTCCTCAATCTTTGTCAAATGTCAAAAATGTTTTGAGAAATTAAAAACAAAACAAGAAAAAAAAAATGGAAAAGTTTTAATGAAAATATTTTGTTTTGGCATTTTGATCAATCTGTTGAGAGATAAACATGCTTCAGGGATTTGCTTAGTAACTGTTTAACAGTTAAACAAAGACACTTAATTAGCATACGAATATAAAATAGAAGTATATATACATATGTATGTATATTCATAGTGTATGTATATGTGTATAGTATAAAATCTGTTGAATAAACTAATCAAAAACTAATCTAACCTCAATCAATTTAAATGTAATACAAACACATTGACATGCATATACATAGACATATACATACATATGCATATGTAGATATATAGACTAATATCTGGCTCATCTGTTTGAATGAAATAAATTAAATAAAATCAAACAAATAAAAAAAAAAAGAAAAATGATGAATGAATAATAAATTTGTTATTATCATTATCATTATGTATACATATACATATGTATGTATATATGTATGTATGTATGTATGTAGAGCATAGCATAATATTATTATTATACTGCTTTTCATTCATTTTGTGTTTTTTTTTTTTGAAACATGTTAATTACAGAAACCGAATAATTGAATACCGAATCAATGCAACGAAGCAAACAATAATTGCAGTGTCACGTTTAATCAATTTAATATGCGCATATGGATAAATTATATATACATAAATGATATATGCATAAATCTATATATACTATATACCTGTATATCTGTATATCATTTATAAAATATATATTTTATATATACTTATGTATAAGGATTTTATATACATAATTAAATAGTTGACATAAATGTTTTATTGGGGTTAAGCTGATTAACAATTCAATAGGTTTGACAATTCCATGCTTCGACTTGTCAGTATTTTAAGCGACAGCATTTCTCTAGACAAAGTTGCCATTACCCAATACCCATGCTCTACCCCACTCCCCACCATTTCACATCTTTGTCACTATTCTCATCCATATTCAGAGACACACACAATCTACAATTGCATTCAGTTACAGTTACAGCTGCTTTATCTAGCACACACACACACACACACACACACATACACAGACAATATTGCGTTCGTTTTATTCCTGTTATTCGTCATCACAGCAGCTCTTGCTGCAATTTGCTGCAATGTTGCTTGTCAGCTTAGTGCTGCATTTTTATTGTAACATCGCATTATAAGTACGCAGAGTACGGAGACAATTTTCACAATTTTGCTGGCTGCACACTAATTGGCAGATTTAAAGATCTGTCTAAAAATCCGCTTGTAAAAATAACGAATGTTGCTTTATAACCATGTACAAAAGATTTTGGCTTTCGATTCACTTTCACTTTCAGTTTCAACTTTTTTTATTCGCTTTTTTTTTTTTGCTTTTTTTTGGTTCATAAATTTTAATACGGCTTCTAGTTTTAGCCGTTAGTTGACTACTATGTCATACTCTACCTGGACACATGGCCGATGTGTGCGGCTTTATGTTTCAGCCACTTTTCTGGTCACACACATACACACACACACACACAATCACGCATACGCATTGTCAGAGACATACATATTGCACACAGACAAAGAGAAAGAGAGTGAGTGGAGAGAGAGAGAGAGAGAGTAAACGTACTAGTATTCCATAGACGCATTTACGCACACCGCAATAATCCCCGGCATAAACATTGGCAAATCCGTTTGCGTTTTGTACAAACATGGTTAAAACGTATTGGCAACAAAATGGCGAAAGCTGGCCAAAGCATAACGTATGGTCAGCAGTATGGTATGGAGTATGGGTATGAAGTTCTCTATATGTTGCAAAATGGGTTAGAATTTTTGGGCGTGCGAAACAGCTGCACAATGAGCCGAGTCGACAGAAAAGGCAGAGACGATTATTTTGGCACGTGGGCGCGTTTGTTAGCATTAAGTCATAAAAACGTGTCCCATGGACAAAGTCACATACTTACGAACATTTATACACACACACACACACACACACACACACACACACACACACAGTCACACACGTAATCGTAGTGTACAAATGAGCTATAGGACAAGTCACTGCCCATTTTCTATGCAGTCTGCTAAAATGGCCAAAACAAAAAAAAACCAAAAAAAAACCAAAAAAAATGTCGAGACCAAAGAACATGCTAAGGGCTTCAGCTTCAGTTTCAGCTTTTACTTTTGCTTTTGCTTTTGCTTGATATTTTGCCTCAGTTTTACTTCTATTTCTGTTTGGATTTCATCTCAATGCCGCAACTGGCATTGCTTATGGTCCTGCTGCTGCTGCTATGCCAGGTGTATTGCCACTTTGGCTCCTTATCGCTGTGCACAAATTCGACAAGTCGCAAAGTCTCCCGTTGCCTAACATACAATGGCAAAACGCTTTGGGGTCCTATTGTTGAATGCCTGAGCATTCAACTCTTGGGTTGCTGCGGCTACCAAAAACTACACAATTTCTAAAGGTCTTCTCCGTCTAGGCTAAGACGCTTGTACTAAAAGGCAACTTGGCTGAGAAGATGTTATGTCTAACCAAAAATGAAGGAAGGGCAGGATACCAGACGGATGTGAAAGCTGTAAAAGTTGTGCATGGGGTGGAGTAGGATGAGTTTGAAATAGTGTGGTGAATGAACTCCAGGTACATCATTTACGGTCTGAAGTTAACATTCTGAATTGTGTGTTTCATTTCATTTCATTTCGTTTCGTTCTGTTTTCTTTTGTCTCGTTTTGTCTTGTTTTGTTGTGCTTGTGCTTGTGCTTGTTCTTCTGCTTGTTATATTTTGCCTTGTCTTGTCTTGTGTTTGGTTTTGTTTGGTTTTGTCTTGTTTTGTTTTGTCTTGTTTTGTTTTGTTTTGTTTTGGTTTTCAAACTCTTATCTCATTATTACGTTTATTGTTCTTCATTCATTCTCAGTCGCTGAGTCTCAGTTTTGCATGCAAAATAAACTTTAGCTTTAATTCTTCTCAAAACTCAAGCGTTTTATAAGGCTAATTGCCTCAATTAATGCACTCAAGTTTCACAACTTGTTGAAACAATGCGTAATCCTTAACGATGCGTAATACTGTTGCCAAAAACTAACCGATAAATGAAGCAGCATTATCTGCTTGCTGCCTCCCAAGCAAAAGCCTTCAAAATGTTATGTTTATGCATTTGAATTTTGTGAATTATTTTATATATATTATATTTATATATACATACATGTATATGTGTTTATAGGAATTTCTTATCTTATCTTTCTCATTTTCTATCTCATTTAGCAATTGCATAAATTATTTTCTGTATTATATAAATTATTTTCTAATTATTTTAATTGACATCCACTGCTGCGCTGCTGCATTTATTTTCATAGTCTTCTTCAGTCGGCCGATCATCAGATTATCGTTAGCTTTACAGCAGCTTCTATACAGCTAAGTATCAGCTTAAGCTTATAGTAATCTAAGCATCAGCTTAAGCTTCTAGTTAGCTGAGCATCAGCTTAAGCTTATAATCAGCTTAAGCTAATGCAAGCATATGCCATAGGCACTATCGCTGCTTTATATTAAGCAACTATTTGCAGGATCATTTTACAGTTTGACTTTCTATGTTTTCTAATAAGAGTGAGAAAAGTTTTTCTCGACTAAGAGAGGAAGAAAACATTAAACTCTATTTCTCCATCAGTTGCTAATTTTATACAACGGCAGCTGCACTCATAATTGAAATAAGAAACATGGCTTTGGAGACTCATTTTATAATATACCGGATGTTGGTTGTCCGATAAGAAGTTTCGGAAGTTGCATATAAATCTACATTGAATAAGCTTTAGCAGAGAGAAAGAGACAGTTGTTCAAGCAATCAATAGTGAGAAAGAGTAAGCACAATAATAATGTATAAAAAACTGAACAATCATCATAATAAAATTATGTATAAACCACCAACTGCTGCTGTTATCATAAGAATTATGATAAGCCAGAGTATATATAATTAGTGTGTTCCGACACATAGCTGCAGTTAACCTGATAAATAAATTTACTGATGTCAAAAAGTCAGTGCTGTATATTATTATGTTTATATTTATATATTTGAGTTTTAGTTTTCACACAACTGAAGGTCAATTACTTCAATTATAAAATAATAAATATTTTAATAGTTTCAAATTAGTTTTAATGGCACTAGACTGTTGAGTTATTAATAATTTTGATATAAGAAATATTAAGCCAAGTGTCAATTAAGCAGCAGCAATAGCAGCAGCAGCAGCAGCAGCAGCATCAACAGTCTTAACAGCATATTAAGTACTTGGGCAGAGGCTTATGCATGATAATTATGCCAATAAAAATCCAGTTGTCAGTCGTAAGTACAGTGTAATATAATATAATTTCATGCGTTTTGCCATTGAAGTAGATGATGAAGAGGAAGATGGCAAAGACTGCGAATACGGCGACGAAGATGAAGAATATGAAGAAGAATAAGAATGAAACGAGAGGAAAGATTAATTTGATTGTCAGAAGCTACTTACGATTATGTGTCAAAGGACATGTATCTTAAGTAATCTGATTCTTGTCTAAGCCCTGTTAGCTGTCTCAACGGCATTTGGCACAATCTCACTCTCCCATCTCTTCATTCAGCAGCAGTATCAGCTATAGCTACAGCAGCAGCTACAGCATCAGCATCAGCTTCAGCTACAGCATCAGCTTCAGCTTCAGCTTCAGCTTCAGCTTTCCATGCAATTGGCTTAAGCATTTTCATTTTGGTTGTGGTCTAAGCTACTTTCCCCCCATCTACACTTTATCAACTTCATCTAGAAAGACTACCGCAACCCCTTTCTCTATCTCTATCTCTCTCGTTCTCTCTCTGTCAGTGGAAATATCTTTTGCATGCTTTTATCTACGTATGCATGTACATATGTATATCTTTGTCGAGGGGTGTTCAATGTGTCTTTTGTTGACATCAACTCTTTTTTTTTCTTCTTTTTTTTGCAAAACACATTTCTCGCACATCCGATTAGCAATTTCCATGCACTTGAACAATTTTAGTTGATTTTCTTCTTCTTATTGTTGTTGTTGTTGTTGTTGTTGTTGTACTTGTTTTTGTTTTTGTAGTGACTGGTTTTAGTCTTAGCTAAAGCTCAGCCAAATCCGACTTTTTTTTATGGTCATGCTCTAAGCTGCAACTCTTTCGTCCCCTCCCCACACATACTGCCATGTTCACTTTATCTTTCTCTCTCTCTCTCTCTCTAGCTATCTCTTTCGCTCTATCAAAGTAGCTGAAAAACATGATGTGCACATCCCACAAGCACTTTCCATGCGTTTAAACAATTTTCATTTTATTTCATTTCTTTGCTTGATATTTATATATATGTATGTACATATATATACCCTGTACTTCGGCCACACAATAAAAAAAAAGGAGAAGAAAATGAATGAAATTTTTATTCTGATTTATGATGTTAATTAAATGAAATTGAAAGCAATTCCAAGTCATTGTTAATTAACTTAAGCATTATAATTATCATTAACATTATCAATAACATTAAGGAGAATATCACAATACATAAACATTGTTAATCATAGTTAGTCCTTTGCTGCGTAATCAATTCTGTGGCTAGTTTGCCAGCAGATACCTCTTGTGGCTTTCTTGGTCACATTCACACAAGCCAGCTGAAAACTGTAGCCCCAAATATGTAGGTAAGTATTTATGGAACTTACCAATATCTCTTTCTATATGTATTTATATATAAAATATATGTATATGTATATGTATATGTGTGTGTTCATATGTGTATGTGTACCCTTCTGTATGTTTGTGTATAGGGGCTTCTCTTTGTCGAACAGTTGAAGTCTGGCTGCATTCTTACTGGCTTTGAAAAATGACGATAAAAATTTCATAAATATGCCGTTGCGTTACATTCGCTTATTCGTTTCTAAGCCATTAACTTTGCCAGCTTTCTCTTTCTCTCTCTTTGCTGTTCGCAAGCAAGCTTTCTCTTTCTCAATATACTTGCGTATATTTATATATATATATATATATATATATATATATATATATATATATATCGTAAAATATTTAATAGCTTTAAGTGATTGCCACTTGTTTGTGTGTATGTCTCTGTGTGTGTTTGTGTGTCCTTTCTATAGGTGCTTCATCTTGCACTAATATCGTCTCTTTAGAATGAAGCACAGAAGTTGCCCTTGGTGCCACGCCTATTATGTAGTCTTGGCAACGCATTGGACACCATTTGTCTCCGTCTTCTAGCTGCCAGCAATTTTTATTAAATTTTATAAAAAGAAAATAAATAATAAAAAAAAAAATATATATATATATATCGATGCATGAATATTCTGACCTTTCCTCAATAAATTTTACACCGGGAATGGAACGCATTGAATAAGACGTGATTTTCAGTTCACACACACAAACACACAAACAGACAAACACACAAACAGACAAACGTACAAACAGAAACAGACGAAAACAGACAAGAAGACATGCCAACACATAAGCCACACCTAAACAACACCATCACGCGTATGACTGTGTGTGTTTGGGAGTGTTAGAGTGTTGGGTTTGGCACGGAGGTTGTCAGGTTCTAAGGTTGGTCGCCAGGGGTCGCCTTGACGCTGTTTACTACTGCATGGCACGTATTTTGGATTTCTGCTACATTTGAACTTAATATTTTGTGATTCCCTCTGTGTGTGTGTGTGTGTGTATGTCTATGTGTGTATGCGTGCCACAGTATATATATATATATATATGTGTGTGTATCTTTATGTTTGTGCAAAAAATTTGCTCTCTTTGAGTCAGCAGCAACAACAAATGGAACAACAGCAGAAACAGCAGCAATCGTAGTTGTAGCTGTAGCAGAAAGCATCTTGGTCTCAGCCAGGGGAATTTCTTTTGGCGTGTTAATGCCTTTTGGCTATCAATTGGCCATTATACGCTGGATTCTTGAACCCGGTCGCAGTTCCGACGCCTCATCTCTAGCAACATAACCATTACCAGTCTGTAATTCCGTTGTGATTTGGGATTAGGTCTCGGCCATAGTATATAAGACCCGTAGCCCATAGTCCATAGCCTCCGTAGCCTCCGTAGCCTCCATAGCCTCTATAGCTTCCATAGCCTTTTGCCGTAGCGCATGAACACGCTATAAAAATATCTTGGCCAGGCAATTGAATAAATTGTGACCTTTACATTGATTCGGACGCCAGCGACGCATGCGGTAACCTTTCCCATCTCTCTCATTCTCTCCTTCTTTTGCCCTCTCCCTCGAGTAAATAAGACTTGAAAAACCATTTATTTCTTTTTGACTTTTCTACCCTTTTTTTTTTTAGTTGCTACTACTGCTACTGTTGTTGTTGTTGTTGTAGCTATTCAGCCAGCTTGGACATCCCTCGCGGGCATCCGGAACTCACACTCCAGCGTACAAACACGTAAGCTGCTAGAGAGTTTTATAAGTCCATTTGTGTGTTTGCTATTTTTAAATCGAAATATAAATAAATGGTTACCGCTTCTCTGGTTGCAACTCTGGTTACAGCTACTGCTACTACAGCTACAGTTACTGTTACAGCTGTTGTTGCTGTTATTATTACTGCTATTGTAACTGTTGACCACATACTCGCACACACACATTCACACACACACACACACACATACTAGCATGTACATGCACACATGTTGACCACAAGTTGGTCTATTAATACGCGCAAATAAGCCGCTTAATTAGTCTTTCATTTTGAGGGCATTTTGCTGGGCCACAAAAACTGTCGGATTTCAAGGGGGGGATGGAGGTTTGAGGAGTCCCAAAAATGTTGCTCACTTTGTTGTCCACACATAATTGAGAAAATCGAAAACAAATGAAGCATCACATTTGGCACGTTAATTAAATATTGACATAATAGGATAAACGATAGCCTATATGTTCGATATACATATATACCACAGTATTTTTGCTCGTTATCTTCGATCATTTAATGTGACAGCCGTCAAAGCGTATTCGTATTCGTATTCGTATTCGTCTAACAAGTTAACGCAGCAACTTAACTTTTCATTTTGTTGAATTTCAAAATTGTAAAATTGTTCAAATTTCAAGTTATGCATAAATTGCATTGCTGGCATTCTATAAAAAAATAATATTAAATGTGTTCGCCATGTATGTGTTTTTGTCACATGCCACAATATTGAGTGGAAAATTCTTCTCTTCTTACCGTATATGAAATTCTATAGAATATTGTTTGCCATTTAATTGTCTCGTTCTGTTACCAATTTCACGTGAAACTTGTTGCAATGCAATTCACAAAAAAAAAAAAAGAAAAGAAAAGAAAAAACAAAAAAGCAAAAAATGTTTTGTTCGTCATGTAATCCTCTTAGTTGAGCATTAAGTTCATTCCAAAAGCGTTTCCCCCAAAAAATTCCCATTGAGAACAAAGTTACTTTTTATATATTTTTTTAACCATAACCATATTTTTATTATGGAGAAACATTTTTCATTTTTGTTTTTTAAACAGAAAACATTATTTTTTTTTTTAGGTTTTATTTTGTATATTTTTTTTCTTTTTGTTTTTGTTTTTTTTTGAGTAATTTTTCTTTTTTGGGGAGGGGTTTTTTTTGGTTTTTGTTAATATTTTTTATATGATTTGAAAGTAGTCAACTTTTGGGCTTTTACTCTTACCGCTTAAAAGTCTTATCAAGACTGCTTAAAATCGAGCACTAAATGTACAATTATTAATTATTTCATATCAATTATCAATATTTTACACGATGATGGACTACATAGAACTTTATGGCTGACAACCAGATTAGAACTTATGAATATACACAGAATTTCGTTAAATATTTATTATTTGTATTTATTTAATTTTTTTTCTTATTTCATTTTATTTTTATATTTTTTTTTCTTTTGTTTTTACAAAATCGGAAAAAACAGTTACATGCCCTAGTTGTTGTTGTTGTTGTTGTTGTTTTCGTTATTATTATTATTGTTGTTGTTGTTGATGTTGTTTTTGTTATTGTTGTTACTGTGTGCTTATTAAAAGGTATTTATTTTATTTAAATTATTTATGTGGCAAGCAAAAACAGTAAATATTTATAATACACACTCTATATATATATATGTATATATATATTATGTATATTTATGTATATACACACAAGCACAGGCCGCACATTTCATTATTCTTTGTTATTCTATTATTAATTTTGGTTTATGCCAAAATATCAACTGAAAATTAAATAGCGTGTAATTTGGCTGGACTTTGTTATGAGTTGAATAGAATAATATATAATATACATATATACATATATATATATATATATATATATGTATATATATACTATATATATAGTATATATGCATGTACATATATACTTTGTGCTACATGTCGAATATGAGAAGTGAGGAATTACAAATGAGTTTGTCAACAAAGTGGAACAAAGGGCAGCGACTGTTGAAAACGCTTTCAACTCAATTCGTTAACTTTTATATTGCATACTTTGTGGCGCGTGCGGAAAAGTTTTCAATGCGTTGTTTTTGTTTTTGTTTTGTTTTCTTTTTTTGGCTTTCGCTTCAATGAATTTTCTATGATAAATAAACTTGATGGTTGTATATCGAAATATTATATTTATTAATCTTAATAGGCAGCTCCAAAAGTATGCAACCGCAAGTAAAATACGTTCAAAAATGTTTCCTCCTTATTCAGCAGGTTAGAAAAAAATTTACAAAAAAAAAAACGAAAAATTTGTGAATTTTATGCAAAAAAAAAATTAAAAGTTCTTAAAGTTTGTTACGTTAGTTTTTATTAAAGTTGTTATCGTTATCATTTTCTTTTTCTTCTTTTTTTTCTATTTTCTTTGATATTTTTTTTATTTTTTATGTAATCTTAGTTTAAGTTTCGTTTTAAAAAGTTTCCATCTTAATACTTTTTTTTCTTGACTTTCGCTTTTTGTCAGCATGGCTGCAATTTGAATGCTCTCTTATAGATAATACTCGTTAAAGGACTCGCATTATGTACATCAGTTAAATTAATAATCGCTTTCAACTATAGATTTATATATAGTATTATATATTTACCATATATGGTACATACACATAAGTATTTATTTTATATACGATATTTGTAGTTCTCAAAACATATACACATACATTAAATGCATCATCGTCATCATCATCATTATTAGGACTAAAAACAAACACAAGATAGTTGCAAGTGCCCCAACTAAGTCGGGATTTTCATTTAATACATCGCAACATCATCTCCAAGCAGAAGTATAATGTCTGCTCCATGAGTTGGCCAACGCCAGTGGCAGCCAAGATACAAAGTACATGCATTTGTTCCAGTTCCTATGCCAATTCCAATTCCAGCTCCAATTCAAGTTCCAGTTCCAGTTCCAAGTGGCAGCAAACGCGGCTGTCGTCGTCGTCGTTGTGATGGCAAAGAAAGGCACGGTACTCCAGCGTAAGAAGCTGGCACTGCTGTTGCCATGTTGCATGGCGGCCGGATGTTCACCGTTTATGACATGCACCACAACTGAAGCGGAGTCTGCATTGGTTTGAGCATTAGATGAAGATAAGAGTAAGAGGGAGAGGGAGATAGATAAAGACAACTTGAGAGCAATAACAAGAGCGAGAGCGAGAGAGCAAAGCATGAAGTGAAAGGAGGAAAGAAACTCAAGTTTATGCCGTTGGCAAGAAACGTCACATTAATTGCCAGTGGCAATAGAACGAGACTTGCGACTGACACATACTTCAGACAGAAGACTAAGAACGTTCAAGATGAAGATGCTGCGCTAAAGCACCCAAGAGAAACCATAAGAAAAACACAAAATGGAAGAGGTAGCTGAGAGGTTTGCTGGGAAGTGGTAAATGGTAAGTGGGCTAAGGTAGATTGTAGATGGTAGATGGTAGATGGTAGATGGTAGATGGTAGATGGGGTAGGGTAACAAAAACTCACCTGAGCTACTTGGAGAGCACGTGTAGTTACCGGAATCCGCCGACGTGGCCTTGGCTATCAGCAGCTTGCTGGTGCGCGTCGAGCGCTCCGTGATGACATTAATGCCGCCGCGTTGCGAATAATTCATGACCCGCTTGCCTTTGTACCAGTAGATAAACGACGGTGGCACCGGCGACTGCATAGCCAGGCAGGTGAGATTAATGTCGCTGCCGCTCTTGATGAACAGCTCTGCATTGCCAAGAATTTTAGCACGCGACACTGTAAAAACCACACAATACAAATAATTGCTTTCTTACTTAAAAAGCACCCCGAAAAAACACACACAGAGACACATACACACATATACAGCATACAAATAAACGAGCTCATCGCACACAAAACTTACACACACAAAGTATATAATATACGTAAATATATAAATATAGCATATATATATATATATATATATATATACTCACCCACAACGTTGAGGCGAAAGCCTTGACTGATTTTCGGCTCGGTAGACACCTGACATTCATAGGTACCGGAATCGCGGGACTGTGGCGATGATATGCGCAATGTCCATTCGTCGGAGCCCTCCGAGTGCAACGACTGAAATCGTTGATCATTTGTATAGGTCAGTATACCAACTGTCAGTATATGCAGGTCCCGTTTTCGTATCCATGATACCTGAGGTGTAAAAAAAAAAAAACATGAAGAGAATTGAAGAAACATAAAGAAAAATCAATTAAAATCACAATTAAACTCATGCAGCAATTGCAATTGCATAAGACAGCAAAAATAATTGAATATTATATATAAATATATTTACTGATAAATATGATATACACATGTACATATATACATTGCATACATTTGCATATATATACACACATACATATGAATATCTGAGAGCTCATTTCTCACATGAAAATGTTGCAAATTATTCTTTATCTTTAAAATAAATAATTTATACAAAATGCAAATTAAACATTGAATAATAAAATATGAATTTTAACTTTCACTATCAAATAAAAATTTAAATTTGATTTTTATTAAATCGAAGAAAAACCAAATCCATTTTCTCTCAGTGTATGTACACAGCAATATTGTTACCTAGCATCATTTGTAAAGTTGCAGAAATAGACGCAGAGTTCTCGACAAGTTTTGTCGCTTTTCGTTAGTTTGTCTGATAAATTGAAAAGCAATTACGAAATTACCAAAATTCGATGTGATGCAAGTGCGGAAATGAAAGTTGTGCTAATTTCGTAATCTTGATTTAGATGCTTTTTGGCAAAATACAATTTCGTCTCTTATTCAATGTAGAAATTGAAAATGAATTGTGTTAAAGGAATTTTGAAATGCTTTTGTCGTCAATACATTTCTGTATTTATTTGCATGTACTTTGTATAAACTAGTAAACAATGAGAACACATTTGTAATGGATGCCAAAAAAAAAAAAAAATATAATGAAACTCTACAGGACTTCTTCACCGCCCACTGGCAAAAAATTTGAAAATAGAAATGAAAAGAGAGAAAAAAGAAAACAATCACAGCAGAAGCAGTTGCCTGTTCAAAGAAATTTTTCTCATGTACCAATAGACTTTGAATTCTAAAAATACTTAGCATACAAATGCTAGGCATACTTTATATCCAATATATCTACAGTTGCCTTTTATTCATAGAAACACAAAGAAATTGCGCATTTGATTTTCGCCTGTAAGGCAATTTGGTTTTTTTTTTTTTCTTTTTCTTTGATAATTTTTTTTTTTTTTTGGTATTTATTGACCAATCATCACAGGACATTTAACAATAGACAATTTAACAATGCGAAGATGACTGCAAATTTTGACCCTTTTTTATTATTTATAATTGACAAACAGAAAGAAATAAAGAGAATAAAAAATATAACGAAATAAAGCATAACTGGACTTGTCTTCGTAAAAATTAGAAACAAAAAAAATATGAAAATAAACAAAAGAGACCTTCGGCACTTTGAAAAATTCATAGACTTAATTTTGTTTGTCAGTTATATAATATTGTAATCCGATCAGACATTCATACATTGAGAAGTATCAATGACATATAGACTGACAGACGGATAGACGGATAGACAATCAGACGTACTGACAGTTAGAAAAAAGGCGGAAAGTCAGAATGACAGATTGGCGAACTAATAGACAGATGGACTGACAGACGGAAAGAAAGCCAGAAAGTCGGAAATACAGAACGACAGGTTGAAAACCATATAGACATATCGACAGCCAGACATATAAAAATATAGGCGTACAGACAGACAGACATACAGACATACAGACATACAGACATACAGACATACAGACATACAGACATACAGACATACAGACATACAGACATACATACAGACATACATACATACAGACATACAGACATACAGACATACAGACATACAGACATACAGACATACAGACATACACTTAGTCCGACATACAGACATACAGACATACAGACATACACTTAGTCCGGCATACAGACATACACTTAGTCCGACATACAGACATACAAACATACTGAGTACTGTAACTCATTAATTTTCTTCAGTTTTTAACTTCGTATGCAAAATAAATATTTATATAGAATATATAACCTTACAAGGATATAAAAAATAAGAAAAGGTATTATTTATGTTAGTAAATCCATCGTATTAAATTTATGCTGGCTCTAAAACAAAATATTACAAAATATAATATTTTCAAGTAATAAAATTGCATGTTGAGCGAAAGAATAAAGCCAATAAATATTTTTAATAATAAATAAGAACAAAATTAGACCATAAGCTGCTCGAATTATATTTCATTTCTCGTTTCAGTTTTAATATTTCATTTTCATTTTCATGTAGCTCGAATATAAATAAGAACATAAGTTTGACAGATGATTATGCAATCAGTTTTAATCCTGAATGCCACAAAATACGCAACATTTATTTTAAGCCTCAATTTTCATCGTCAAATCGTGAAATTGTCATAAATCATAAATCGGAGACAAAGCAAATCCATCTTAACAACTTATTATGAAAATATTGCAAACGACAAAAAAAACAAAAAAAAAAACAAAAAAAAACAAAAAAAAAAACAAAAAAAATGAAAATCGTGTCTAAATTGAACAATGAAATTTGACCAAAAACATAAAGTTCTAAATTGAATTCAATTAAATAAACAGTTCAAATTCTATGAACAGTCTGTGATAAATGTCAGTATGTAAATTTTTTATCGGTGTACATATGTATGTATGTATGTATGCATGTATGTATGTATGTATGTGTACATACATATAACTGAATAATTAACTAATGAACGTTCATTGCAAATATGAAAGAGAAAAGTTTTCTTTGGCTTTGGCAACAGTAGCAAAAACTTTGATCCTTGATTGACACATCGCCCCAATTAGCTGCATATAAGCCGAGACAATGCGTTTTGACTTGATTCAAGTCATGGATTAGAACACATCGTCAACAGGCTGACGACTGACTGAATAGCTAGAATGCTTTGCCAACAGTCACTGTCCCTCATATTTGCCACTCTCTCTCTCTCTCTCTCTCTCACTCTCTCTTGCTTTCATTCTTTACTTATTGTCTGTCTCACTTTCTTTATCACTCTCTGTCTGTTTGTCTGTATGTCTGTCTGTCTGTCCGTCTGTTTGTCTGCCTTGGTTTGACTTGGTTTGACTTTCAGTTCGGGGCGTTAATTACTCAATTCAACTGTCTTGCGAAAAGTTGGCTAAGTGTCGCGCCAGGCGGGCAACGTTGTCGCTGACATCGTTGTCGTTTATTTGTTGGGTTGCCATTGAGATGGCAACATAGCAGGGTGCATGGGGCATGCGGCATGCGGCATAGAGCATGAGGCAGGTCAGAGCAAGGCACAAGACACAAACACAGACACGGACAGCGTGAAATTTATTACACCGCATAATTGCACAGCCACAGCGCGTTTTGAGGTAGAAATCAACGGTGGATAAAGAGAAGAAGAAGTACGAGACGATGGCAACGTCATCATGGGGCGGTACAAGGGCGGAGCAAGGCAAAGGAAGCTCCTGTTGTTGCATTTGCTAACAAATCGCTGGGAGCGGAAGCGAAGCCGTGTTACAAATGCGCGAATCAGAACAAGAATGAGCGGAACTGTACGAAACACAAGTAGAGTGAGACAGAGACAGCGCGAGTGTGTTAGAGAAGAACAAGGAATAAGTTAGAGTGAGAGAGAGATATAGAGAGACAGGGAGAGGTAGAGCTGAGTATGGTGCGACGCGGTTAGACCACCAACTTTATGGCGTAATCTTTTAAAAGTAATCTACAAATCTGCCACGCGGACGCCGCAGGTCGTTTGTTTGCCCCAATACCATTTATACGACTATATATGTACCATAAACCATATATATGTACATACATATATATATATATATATATATATATATATAACCTTATAGCGTCCGACTTATGCGATACACATGCATACATATATAATGTTTGGTTTTGCCTGGGGCGCATTTTAATTGCGACCCCGACCCCAGGCTACAATCATCGTTGCAGGTTCGCAAGGCTACCCGATCCCCCAAAAAAAAAAAAAAAAAAAAAAAAAAACTCAACCCTCAAAATTGGACAACAAGAACATTCATTACACACTTACCGCTCGGTCTCCCAGATTTCTGACTCGGCAATGCAGCAACGCCGCTTGTCCAACGGTTGCCGTGACCTCGCGTCGGGAGGAGTTATCGAAATAGGGCTGGGAATACGGTGTTTCCCAATAATGCGGAGGCACTTCGCTGATGACCATGCCACTTTCTGCAAAAGAAACAAACGTAATGTAACGAAACGGAACGGAACCAAACGAAACGAGACGAGACGAATTGAAACAACAAAATATCAGGTCATGACACTCAGTTAATTTTCTTGCGTTTTCTTCCTTCTTTTTTTTTTTTCTTCTTCTCTTTATTTATTTTTTGTTTTTTTTTTTTTGGTATTTTATTAAGTCTTAGTTTTGAGTATGTGTGTGTGTGTGTGGCTGTGTGTTGCCTGTGTTTTTGTATGTGTTTGTTTGAATAAAATGTGTCATGTCATTGCATCTTGATCCTGAACTTACCAAATAACAGTAGCAGCCACAATTGTATTAGCCAAAGCGCTTTCAGCGTGAGTCGGCCCGACGAACCTGAATACTCTGACGACATATTTGAGTTTCTGTTTCTGTTGCTTTTACTGTTTCTTAAGTTGATCGATCGAATTGGCGTTTTCCTTTTGTTTATGCTTGTTTTTTTTTATGGCTCGGTGAGCATAGATTTTCCTTAATACATTTATCCTTGACGTCAAACCAATCGCAGGTTAAGTTGAATTTAATATACTATGGAATAGTAAGGTCATTGGATTAACGTTTTTTGTTACAGTTTAGTTTCATGTCAGTAAAATAAGCTTAAATACAAATTAATTATTTTCACTATATGCATATGTAACATAATCCTAATCTAGTATCTGCTGAAAAAATAATTGCTATAGTATAATAATAAATTCCTTTAATCTGCAAGCGAAATCTTTGGCCACAATACAAATATGACTATTAATAAAGAAAATTATTTGTGATTATACCTATAACTTATCTCAAGATCGTACAATGAACAAATGGCTTTATATTGTTTCTTTTTTTTTCAACCTTGAAATACAAATGTGTTTTAAGATAAATAATCTATAATTTGCCTATGCATAACCATATATATATATAAAAGAATAGAACTTAACTTCATCGTTAAAAAAAGAAAAAAATTCAACTAATTTTCAACTTTTCATATATAGTTTTTTTTTTGTTGCCTTTCTCTTTCCAATTTCAAATTTCAACGAAATTATTTTAGCATACTTTTTGAAATGGAATTAAATAAACTTTTTTGGTAGTTTTCTTTCTTTTTATGAAACTTTAATTTGCAGAAGTGCAACAGAGAACAAAAATCGAAAGAGAGCACAGCCAAAAAAAAAAAACAAGTAAAAAAAAATATAAATGTGAAAGAAAGAAAAAGTCTTTTCAAGCTTTAATTGCGTTAGTTTTGTGAGTGAATGTATGTATGCGCGTGTATGTGTGTGTGTGTTTTTTTTTTTTTTTTTTTTGAGTATACTTAACTTTGAAATGTTATCAACAAAGAGCACTTCAGTAAATCCAAGAATTTTCAAGAATTTCACTTTCGAATGAAGTGAATTGCAAGTGAATTTTATATAGCTATAGCTATAGCTATAGCTATATAGTACTTATTGGAGCATGATAGGATTATAAAATGGCGATAGCTTTGCTCAATTGAAATTGGAAAATTGGGAAATTCGGAATTTGAAATCGATTCGCTTAACAGCATTAAATGGAAAAGAAATTGAAGAGAGAAAAGAGAAATCATTGCACGATAGACAAATAGCAACATTTGGCTGTCGCCAAGAAGAAAAATGCTTAATAGAATAAATTATTGTAATTACTGAAAGCCATTTTTTGTTTTTTTTTTATTTTTTATTTTCGTTGTTCGCTTTTTTTTTTTTACTTGGCTCGTTTTCATTTTTGGTGAGCTCAGACATTAGATAAACGAGGCAGCTTTATCACCAAATAAGTGCTTATTTATACGCTTTAATACTTTCCCACCCAACAGATGTGTGCACAGTGTTACAGTGTTACAGTGTGCACAGTGGGCACTTTGGATACTGTGGGTACTGTCGGTGTAGTTATATCCAGTGCATTCGTTATAAATTACAGCTAAATTTATTACGACCACTTATAACTGTTGTAGCTCTTTCAGTTCTTACAGTCCCTTTTCATTGCCTAAGTCCGCCCATTTCGTATGCCCCAACGTACCGCTCTGCACCCGCCCACCCAGCATTTAGTGTTGTAGATGGGTCAAAAGCAAAAAAAAAAAAATTCCATGAAAATATATTTAGCACGGGAAAATATTCATAATCCTGGCCATTACTCAAAAATATATACATATTTATATATATATATATTTAAATGTGTAAGTGTATGCAGATGTATATATGTATGTTTATATATATATATATATATATATTCGTTGTCAGTCCAATTAGCTGCGTGACTCGGGTCAAGGGGTTCGTGTGGCCCGCTATTTGTTTTGGTCATTTCCCACAGTGTCTCTGTGTGTGTGTCTCTGTGTGTGTGTGTTTGTATATATGTATGTGTGTGTGTTTGTTTGTTTGTTTGTTTTGTTTCTTTGACCGTTGTCCCTTTTGTATAAGCATTTTTCACTGCTATTACAAAGAATTATCGCCTGTCCCGAAACGTCAGCTTTTCATGGAAATCAAACAAAAGTCAAGCCTTAATCATTGCGTTCAGAGACCGCAAAAACAGTACCAATAACATTCTGAAGACATACCATAAATTTATATGAGAACATACAAACATACTATATATGCTAGAATATTTATATATGTTATGTAGCCATAAATATTTCTATGGTTATTGGCATAAATTGTAGCATTGGCAATATATACTCGCATAATGCATATGATATTATTATTATATTATACATCGCTTACCGGATAACACCTGTCTTTGAACGCTACTTGTGGATATATATTCCTTGCATGCCTGATGTCCTGGCGCCATATTGAGCCAATTCAATTGGCCTACTGAATCGTTTATTTCTTCTATATTGTTTTTTTTAACTTGTTCGTTATGTTCTTTTGTTTTTTTTTGTTTTTTTTTTTTTTTGTTCAGTTTCTGAGTTGATTTATTTGACAATCGATTGCGCAATGCGGAATAATTAATGGAAACTCAACATTTATGTGTGCACACATTTCTCGCTTCAATTGACGCTCATTTCGGCATTTTCATTGTTGCTTTTCTTTTCTGTTTTTTCTGTTTTTTTTTGTTTTTTTTTTCTTTTTTGGCAATAACCTGGACTACCAAATATTTCCGTTTAGCACTCGACCAACAACGACAACGGCAACGGCAACGACAACGGCATCGACAACGACAACGACAATGAACACAGACACGGACACGGATACGGACACGGGTAAAGGACAGGAACGCGACGAAAGCGACAACGGCAACAACGATTCCTTTGTATTATATTATTTTTGTGTATATGTATGCATTGGGCACATTAGGTACAGCTCTATAGGTATGCCATATAAGCACTAAGACTCTAACACACACACACACACACACAAACTTACACACAAACTCACATACAACAACAACACACACACTCATGCACATACACATACACCAGCAAGGCAAGTGCCATACACACGAGCGTCGAATTTTTATGTATCCGTCTCGTACAATGTTGTTCTTGTTGTTGTTGTTGGTTGGTTGGCTGGTTGCTTGCTTGCTTGCTTGCGATTCAGTTATTAAATAGCCGTTGTTATTGTTGTTGTTGTTGATTTTTTTTTTTATTTTCGTTCTTCGTTGTTGATTTTTTTTTATTTTTTTTTTTGATGCTGTTTTTATTTTAAATGTGGCACAATGTAAGTAATCAAATGCAATAGGCAAGCGCACACGTGCATCCTTGCGGCTGGATTCACGTACTGGAACTGATTCATCAGAAAGCAACGCATCGGCATTGTATCCACGATGTTTGTCTTCGCGAGAACAAAAAGCTACCGAACATAAACGAAGTTGCCAAAGCACGATGTTCGTAAGCCGCTCTCTGAGCACACTAAAGCGCATTCGCGTCTCACAGAGTCCGAGTAAGAGAGTAAGAGAACATGAAACTTTAATTTGCGTTTTTCTTTACATTTTTAATAAGCACAAAATTTCTTATTGTTGTTGGTGTTGTTGCTTCTACTTTGAGCAGCCACATAGTTTAAAGCTTTAGCAAAGGGTTCGACGCTGTCGCAGGTAACAAACGACTCAGTAAGACCGCAGCCGCAAAGCATCAAATTTGAGTAGTGCGATGGAGAGAGAGAGAGAGAGAATGAGCGAAAGAGCAACACGGCAACATCAGCAATAGAGCAACAGAGAGAAAGTGAGAGAGAATTACACGAGCGGGCAATGAAATAGAGAGTGCGATTCTTATGCTATCTGGGTTATTAGCACAACCTGCCTCAACTCAACTCGACTCGACTCAATTCGTCGCATCTCGTTGCTCGTCGCATCGCGTCTCGTCTCGTCTCGTCTTGTCTCGTCTGGTCTCATATCGTCTTGTTTCGTCTCGCGTCTTGTCGCGTCGCGTCCCGATGAATCGCTTCGCATCGCATTGAGGAGTCGTATCGGTATGTGAGGCCCGAGTATAATGTGCTCAATAGTCACGTACAAATGAATATTCGCAATACACACGCCTTCGTTTTGGCATATTAATATAGTCTACATTTCGGCGTATGGGGTGGGTGACGTGGTTGATGGTAGGTGGAAGGTGATAGAGGGGGGGCAACTTTCGTATGGATCGCACATGAATGATTTACGTTGGCCCACAGAAATGTGATTTTTACCGCAATATGTAGGTATCTGTACATTACCATAGAGCTGCCAGTTGTCGAGCTCCCATCTTTACCTAGCAGTCCCCCAGTCCCCGCCGCAGTTACCATTAACCGCACCAACTCCCGCTCAACCAAAAACATACCCCCCGCATGCGACAAAAACAATTGAACAGACAGTTATAGGCCAATTTGAGTTTATGTACACGCGTCGCAGTCATGAAAGATTTGTGAGGCCGTCCCGCCTGGGGCCACCACAGAACACCTGTACATTTACCTGTATTGCGTTTACCTCTACTTCTGTAGCACTGTATTTGTATCTGTATTTTCATTTTGTACACTGGTACTACTGCTACTGGTGCTATTGCTGCTGCTGCTGCTACTGCTGCTGCTGCTGCTGCTGTACTGTTTTGGTCTCCATGGCCAACCGTGTCAAATGTTGCGTGTTATGGCCCGCAAATGTTGCTGTCGAAAGCGTATCCGTAACCTCATCCTCCCGCAATTGCCCCAAACGTTTGCCGGCCGGACAGCATTGAGTCTGTGCCGCCTCTTTCTCTTCTGTACTAAACTGGGTTGGGCTCTTCTCTTCTCTGCTCTGTTCTGCTCTGCGCTGTGTTGGCACAATTCGGGGGCTGGGACATTTCAACGCGCGGCTTACAAGCTAATAAATAAAGTGCCAAAAAAAAATTGTTTTTTTTTATTTTTTTTTTTTAGTAAAGTCGAGAGTGCTTGACTAGAAAAACGCTCTGTACACTAGGGAATGTAAATTTGAATGCGACGAATGCAGAGCTACAATGAATAAATCCCAGTGTGACACCTAGACCAAAACTGAGCGCTCTTGACCGTTTCAAGTTGTCGCATTTATTTTGGAAAATTCCTGCACATGGAATTCCTTTGACAGTGAAACCAAAAACTATTTTAGCATGCACAAATTGACAGCTAACTAAATAAACCTCAAATAATCACAGTTGTTTTTGTTGTTCTTATTTTTATTTTTATTTACTCGGAATTCGAAAAATATTCAACGTATATAAGAAAAATATATTTAAAATTATTTAAAAAATTAAAAAATTGAACAAATTGATGTGTCAATATGCAGAAATAACATAAGAAAAAGTTAATAAAAAAAAACGCAAATAATAATAAAAACATAAATTGAAAGAAAAATAAAATATTTATTTAATAGAAGTTTCAAAACAAAACATATTTAAATTAAACATAAAAGAAAAATTAAATTATTAATAAATAAAATAAATAAATTAAGGAAAATTTAAATAAAAAAAAATATGCCACAAATTTAACTTGCAAATCAAGAACAAGAACATCAAGAACTATTCTGAAGATTCCTAGACAACCTCATCTATAAATTGTACAGTCCCATTTAATATGCATATATAACCCGTTTAATGCGATCACGTAACTGCTGGGTATCTTAAAATATATTAGCTTTGTAGCGGTGCTTAAGCGTCTGTCATTGAGGGAATCAAATTAGTGGAACAATCTATAGCAAGCACATACAATTCCCACTCCATCTGCTCCAACTACTCCACCCTCTCTCTCCACCCTAAGCCCACATACATACAATACATACATATAGTATAACCTATTCCAAGCAATTCGAGATGCTATCTGCGCACCTTTTTTGCAAGTGAATTTATTGTTGCCAATTAATTTGTTAAAATTAGTGGAGAAAGCGCACGCCTAGCGTCACGCCAATGGCCTTGTGGTAGTTTCAATTGTGCCTCTAGTCGACGGCACACCGTCAACTGCTTATCGATAAGCGAAGCGACGGGTGAACGACGGGTGAAACGTCAAGGAGACTGACTGCGACCAAGCTCTTTGGTTCGTCGTGTATTGTGTCTAAATGTATGCCACGTACACGTATTTATCCATTGCTTAGCTTGCCGCTCAGCATTTGCCGCCATATATTGGCCCCAGCTCCCAAAACTGTAGCTCAACATCAGAGCTATAAGAGCAATGGCAATGGCAACGAGCAGCGAGCAGTGAGCAGTGAGCAGCGCGCAGCGTAGCTAAAGCAGTTCCAGTTCTTTGCTTCATCGCTTGCTTCCTCTTGCTAACATTTTGTGCTGATGTTGCGTCTCCTGCGGCCGCCTCATCGGGTGCCTTGAATGAATGCTAAATTAATTTCAAATGAATACAAATGGCTTTTCGCTTTTAAGACCAGGCCAGGAATACAGCGCAACACAAATTCAACCCACACACACACAAACACACACACACACAAACAGACACACACACGCATATATACAGAGAGCAGACTGGCTGTCTGGCTGCCTGGCTGACAGTCAGTCCTTGCAACGTTGTCTGTTTTACATTTCGCTGTGTTTTTCGCACAGTTTTCAACAATTTGAAAATAACTCTTCGGCTGCTGACTCACTGGCTCAGCCTTTTTATGGCCCGCATGTCGGCACGGCCACGTTTATCAGATGCACCGTTGTAAATTTACAGCTACTCTAGCAACACGGCCGGACCACGGTTAATTCAATTCGGTTGCGCCTATCCGTCTACGTCGTTATACACAGCACTCCACGCTTGCTGCTCAACTGTAGCGTAACTCTGAACTGTACCTATGCATACAGCTACAGCTAGAGCTAGAGCTAGAGCCAGAGGCAATGGCTATTATCCAATAACTAGAAAATGCGGCTAATCGCGTGAATAGTTTTTTTTTTCTTTTTATTTCATTTTCTTTTTTTTTTTTTGGGCACTGTAATTGATGTTTACAAGTAAGCAGCAGAACGGCAAACTGCCAGCGCACTGACTCTTGTCGAGCGTTGTTCACATTTCGTGAATTTCCATTTCCATTTTCGTTGCCTACTTTTCAGGGCAACTGTCAAATGCTTGCACACTGCCTCTCATTCGTTTCTCTGCCTTGGCCTGCCTTGGCTTACGTTGCCTTTACGTTTGCGTTTGGTCTCTGTCATTGTTGTGGCTGCTGCTGTTGTTACTGCTAGTAGCTAGAAAGGGAAGTGTTTTGGGCGTGAAGTGGAGTGCCGTGAGCGGTGAACGCGGAGCACTGAGCGGGGAGTAAATTGCTTTCAACGATACTTTGATTTAATGCATTTCATTGAGCAGCGATAGCGAATGGGGCGGCCACTCAGCCACTTTGCATTCATTATTCAATTTGAGGTGTATTTAGATGTGCAACTGATTGGGGCATCTAGAGTTATTGATGCGAGTGCTCTATACTCTACTTAAAAGTTACTAGTGGCAAGGTGTTTATGGTACCCTTAGCAAAGAGCATTACTAAAATTGCAATGCATTGAACTTTGGCATACAAATCATGAATTCCGTTACAAATGTCACACAGACCAAGGGACCAAAAGACCAAAAGACCAAGAGACCAATAGACCAAGAGACCAATAGACCAAATGACATTAACTCACCTTTAGTTTTGGGAATGTTGTCTGGATATTGCCCAAGGTTGTTAAAATTAAACTCAAACTCAAAGTTTCTTCTCCAATCGATTGATATGCCAATGTTTTCTTGGATTTCCAATTTGATTTGCATGTAAAAGCGAAACCAGCTAATGCTTGCAATTCATTAGGGAGACAGAGAGATACAGACAGACTAGAGAGAGATTGACAGCGAGAGATGGAGACTGTGACAGACACACAGCGAGACAGAGAGAAAAAGTAGAGAATGAGTAAGAGCGAGATAAAGAGAATATTTCCGGTACGCGTTCGGGCAAAGCACACGATAAGTAGGATACTCTTGCCCAGGATAACGACGAACCAATGTAAATTTGTTTCTTTTATCCACCATACCTCTCTACCCCAACTTTCCCCTCCCCTTATATCATACTGCTATGTGCGAGAACGGAAAAGTATTAAAAACCACTTTCAATTTTATTGCATCGAGTACTTGAGAATTGAGAGGCAAGCTAAAAGAAGCTTGCATTACGCCAAAGGCTGATGCCTTTCCATTCCATTCCATCATTCTGTAGATTTTGTAAAGGCAATAAACGGCAATGAAACAAAGTACTTTACACTTGAATTAAGCTAAATGCATTGCAAACGCGCTCTGTGAATCTGTAAATTGCAAAAATAAACTTCAATAAGATTGTTGCATTTATTAGCTATTGTTGCTCTATTTTACAATTGCATTTATGGCTTAAAGAACCATTATTAAAATTATGAAAAAAAAAAAGAAATGATTAAAAATGTTCATAAAATTGTTTATACAAAATTTTTATAATGAAATTGAAATTTTTATAGTTGAATAAACATTTAGTGGTAATAAAGTAAATATTAACAAAATAACAATAAATATTCTGAGCACATATTTTAATAGTGAAAAATATTTATGTAATTTGTAAACAATTTGCGCTTCATACAAAAAAAAAAAGAAAATATATAAAAAACGCAACGCTTGAGGCATTGGACGGCAAAAATATTTTCAACAGCGTTAGGGAAAAAATAACTATGTAAGAAAAAGGAAAATATATACTGTGAATATACTCTCTAATCAAGTATTCGGTAAACTCTCTGCAAAGAGTTAGAGAGCGAGAGAAGGGAATAGAAAAATAGAAAGGTAGAATGATAATTATAGAGATATCTAATATATTTGTGCTGCTTAAATATTGATTAGCAGTTAAACATCATGTTCATCTTTTACAGGATATTAGAACGTAAATCACAAGTTATATTCAGAGAAAATAAAGAAAATATTATCTAAATTTTTTTATGCTGCTTTTTTAGCGTTAATAAACACCTGTTCAAAATGCTCATTTAAAATCCTTTTCATATTTATAGTTTATAATATTTTATATGATATCTTTATAGAAAACTCACACACACACATATATATATATATATTGCGCTCAATGCGCTTTTCCTGATTAAAAGAAATAACAAAAATAAAGAGAAAAAAATAAAATAAATAAACAATGATTCAGCAAAACTCATTTAACCGCTTTTCACATTAAGAAATTTTTCATTAAATTTATCATATATTTTGAAAATTAATTTCAAATAACTTTTGCCATAAATTGCAATAAATAAATAAAAAAAAAAAAAAAAAACACTGACAACAAAAAAATATACAATAAAAATGTGTCAAATCAAAATTATTATTTTTTGTGTCTGTGTGTGTGTGTGTGTCTATGAGGAGAAAAAAAAATTCAAACAATTTATGGCACAAGCTCAATTCGTAGAAAAGTCTCTGGCATTTGCTCTCTAGAGAGCGAAAACATTTGATTTTCCGTCACAAATTGAAAGTTTGCGACGCAAAAGTTAGATTCAGTTTTCCCTCACTTTTCAAACACATTCGTTAACTTTGTGCAAATAATACATGCTGCATATACATCTATCTATATATATATATATATATATATATATATATATATGTATATATGTATCAATATATAGATAAATATATATATATGTGTGTACATCTGAAACTGTATTGAAACTTGCGCTTGTTTCTGAACGAGTTTCAATCGAGTTTAAGTATTTGATTGAATATTATTAATTTCATTTTTTCATGCTCTCTTACAGCATTGTTTTTGTTCTTGTTTTTGCTTGTTGCATGTTTGCATGTAGTATTTGTTTCTTGTTTTTTATACTCTTTCCAGAGAACAAACATTTTCTTGAAGCGTTTGTAACGCATCCGTGCAAGCAGAGCCTGTGCTCAATAGAGTCGCAATTATTATTTAAATTCTGTATCGAAATTTGTATCTTTACAAACAAAGACTGAAAAATAATTATATTTAACGGAAAACATAAGCAAAGTAGACGAGGATCAAAAACATCAGAACGAAAGAGAAAAGATGAGATATTTGTCTTTCTATTTAATTTTTAAGATTATTTTGCACGTAAATAAATATTGTATTAATAAATAAACAATTATTATTAATGTAACTTTTAATTTCTGCTTTGTTTTTCTTCAATTCAAGTGAGTAATCCCGTATCCCCTAACCAACACTGTCGTGGATTCGATTCTCACTCAGGTCTGGAAATGTCATTCAAAAAGAAATATTTGTTCTGTCATTACCTTCGTCATAGCATTCACTTATTATCTTTAGATTGTAAATGAGCAACATTTAATTTAAATGTTTACGAAAAATAAAAAATAATATTAATAATAATTTTAAGATTCAATGCAATAAGTTGGTTGACACTTTGCCTATTGGCTGTTCGAAAATAGCCAACTTAATAAATTAAAACTATATACGTAAAGTGTACACTAACTGCTAGTCGACACTGTAGTTTTGAACAGCACTAGCTGCAAAAGCTTTGCAAAAGCTTTGCTTTTTAAAAAGAGACACTTACATAAATTGATACTGCGCTTGAAAGTTTTCCAATGTGTAGAGAAACATATATGTACAATGTAAATACATATATAGTATTATAGTATATTATTACTAGAATGTTATTTTATTTTTTTCATTTCATTTATTTAACTAACTTTTTCTTTTCTTACAGTATTTTTTACCATAATTTATTATGCATTATGATTATGAGATCACCACAAATAAATGCACAAAAAAAAAAGAAATAAGCGTGTTGCAAATTCAAGCGAAGCCGCTGCAATCCCGACGATCACTAATGCTAAAGCTCTGGTATAAGAAAGACAAATGAGAATAATATGAAGAGAAGAGAGAGCGATAAGCTGCGCTGCCAAGCTTTTCTATCAGCGCAGTTTTGCTTATCAAACAAAAAAACTACATGAATCCGGTTGAAATGTCAAAGCTTCCAATACTAATTAGCATATGAAGGGCAATTAACACAGTATCTGAAACAATTATATTATATGATTATTGACTTTTCCTTACGGGATTCTTCTGGATTCTCCTGTTGACGCTGATGTATATATAATATATGTTATTGAGTCTACCACACCTCCTAAGTCTCGTTACAAACTTCTGTTCAAAATTAATATACACTTAGCAGGGGCAAGCTTTTAAGCTGGAAAGGGAATAAAAACTTCGTAATGCCGTAGACAATTTTGTTCTTCTTGTTTTTTTATTATTATAATTTTTATTTTATTTATTTTTTTTTTGTATTGCTTTTTTGCTGTTCAGAATATTCACTTATTATAATATCATTTATATTCCATTAGTCGACTGATTTATACAATATTCTTGCAGCTTCCTTTGCAGACAATAACTTTAACGATTATTTGATTTGTTTACGAGTCTTACGGGGCGACAAACAAACTTAAATGTCACATGGTCAGTTAAACTTTAGCATTGCTTTTCCGCTTTATAATGATTTATGTTATGGCCGAAACAAAGAAATCTGCATACAATATTCCACATAATATGTATACTATATACATATATAATATAATAATATAAATATATTGAATATATGTATGTCTATATATGTAATATGTCTATATATCTTCTGTATATACATATATTATAATTAATTACCTTTGTGCAAGTTAAAGTCTACGCATTACATGCATGCATACTTATGTGCATATGTATTGTATATGTATACTCATTGTTCAAGTCAAATATATATATATATATATATATATATGGCATTATCTTCAATAAACTCATATATATATAAATATATATATATATATATAATATTACATATACACATGAATACACTCGCATTCGTATTCACATTCACATTCGTTTTCTTATACGTATTTTGGTTGTTTGGCTTTGTATTTGTATTTCCCTTTGACTTTCCCATTGACTCGCATCCTTTTTCCACTTAAGCTTAACTGGCCAACACTGAATTCAATTCCCCCTTCGCTTCGGACGACTTTTCCGCTCTGCCCCGCGGGAACATTTACATACATGGACAGACTTTTGTCTACTTTCAGCTTACGGCTTTAGAGTCTCGGACATTCGAGCATCTGATATGCATCAAATATAACTCAATTGCCGGACTGCTGCTTCTACCGATGCTGCTGCTTCTGTTTTTCTTGCTTTTGTGATGCTTTGGCTGAGCTGTATAACCAGGAAATACTATGACTTAGGCCAAAAGTTTGCCATTGGGCGCATTGGCACCCTTTTTTCTTCTTCTACATATTCATCTTATTCTTCTGCTGCTGCTGCTACTGCTGCTGCTTCATCTTCCTCTTCTACATCATTTCCTCGTAGCTTCTTCAGCATCAGCATGCTGCTGTATATCTTGTCGTATCTATATTTATATGTATTTTTGCCACGGTCTCTCACACTGACAATTTCCATTCATTTTCGCAAGTGGCACCGGATTTGCTTTATATACCCTGTAAATAGACAAATTACACAAGCGGGCATATAACTTCTATTCAAATATGTTGACAAATTTAATAAAAAAAAATTTATTAAAATTTTAAAAATAATTGTTTATTAAATAAAAATATTAACGATTACAATTTTTAGCGTGATAACTTTATAAATATCTTGAGCAGCTAATTTTAATTGCATTTTCTCTATCTATATCAGATATACATTTTTTTTTTTTAATTTATTTCAATTTTACATAAAATATTAAAATATTAAATTAATAATATTAAAGAAATCATTTGGCAATTCTTCAAAAATCATCTACGAATTTCTCAGTCAAAATTAAATAAATTTATAAATAAATATTATATTAAGTAACAAAATTAAATTATTAAATTATTTCTGCATTTTTCAGTGATGATCAACAAATTTTCGATTGAATATTCTTCATATTAAATATAAATTATTATTTTTTAATTAATTAAATTTTAAAATTATAAATAAAAATATTAAATTAAATAACAAAACTTCAAAATTATTCATCAATTTTTAAGAGATTATTTTTAATCAGCGAATTTTAGTTGCGTTTTAGAAAATAAAATATTTTTTAATTATTTTATTTATTTAAATTTAAAATTAAATATTAAAGAATATAAATACATTACATTTATTAACATAATTAACGAAATTTTTAATGAATCATCTAAATATTTCTTAACCATAATTTCAGTTGCAACAGCAATTTCTCTTTAAATATATGGTATATAAATATATAGTTCATATTACTCTTTGTATTTCTTCTGTATACGAATATATTTTCATAATTCATATAGTGCTTTATGTGCTTAAGAAGCTTTAGACAGCTTTCGGATCGGATATTAGCAGTTGTAATAAAATGAAAATTTATTTGTCACCTTTTCTTGGCCTTAATAGTCAATGTGAAAAACTTGAACATGGCCTTCGACTTGCCTTGAGCCTAATTACAGACCATCAATGTCGTCAACTACACCCAACCAGACAGCTGACAGCAGACATCTTTGCCTTCGCACTTATTCTATTGCCATCCTGGTGTCGCTCAGCTAAAACTCAACTCAACTCATCTCAACGCTGTTCAGCTTAGCTTTCTATACAAACAAATGTGGCGTTTGTTTATTTACATAAGCATATACCCAAAGCAGCAGACATACTATACATATATATACATATATGCATATGTACACATATGTACTATATGTAATATATGTCTGTCTGTGTGTGTGTGTGTGTATGTGTCTTTGTATATATTTGAATGTCTCTTTGGCTAAATGTCTCGTTGTCTGACTGTCAGTTAGTCGCAGCTCTGTCTCTTGAAGATATTTGGCTAAAGGCTTTTAGGGCCAGCTTGCCGTTAGTTGGCGCTTCAAGCGAACATAAAAATGCCCTTAAAAGCCGACACAGAGACAGACACAAAAATACCAAAAACACCAAAAGCGACAACAACAACAAGAAGAAATCAAAAAAAAAAAAAAGAAATGAAAAGAAAAGAAAAAGAAACAAAATAGAAAATATACAAGCGAAAAAGAAGAAGAAGAAATAAGAAAAACCAAGCAAATATAAAACTTATACCAAAAAGGGATTGACGGATATAAATGGTGATATGACCTAAGGTCATTTGTATAAAATTAAGTTGAGCATCATAAAAACGGCCCCACAAACAAATGACAACAACAATAGCAACAAAAGCAAAGCATGAAACGTAGCTATAGAAATACAAGACGAAGAAGAAGCAACAAACAGTTAAATATCTAGAAATACAACAAATAAAAAAGAAAAACGACAGTAACAACAACAAAAACAACAACAACCACATAAAAAAGTTACATACATAACTTGCAACTACGCCCCAAGTTGTGTTTTGGTTTAATCAAAAACAAAACTTCAAATCGATTTACAATAAAAACAAAAAACTTGAAAAAAAAAAGCTAACTAAAAATGTAATACAAAAAAAAAAAAGAAAGAAAAAAAAAAAACAAAATGAAAAATGAAAGAAAGAGAGAAAGAGGGAAAAAAGAGAGAAGCATACTTGAATCCATGGAAATCCTTGGCGCGGCGTTCTTCTCATTTTGCCCGCGTTCATCTTTAATAAATTTTTATGCCGTATGCTAATAAAGATTTTCTGTCGTGCCCCAAGCCATTTGGCCACGGCACTCGCTCTCGCACTCGGCACAGGCACTGGCTCGTGCCATGCCAGTGGCTCAGGGCTCAGGGCTCAGGGCGTCTCTGGCTATAGCTACTATAGCTATGAGTCTGACTTTGACTCTGGCTATGACTATGGTTCTGGCTTTGGCTATGGCTTTGGTTATACTAGCTCTGGGTTTGGGGTTTCAGCTACTGTTTATGTATGCCTGTGTATGTGTGTCTGTGTGTCTGTGTATATGTTTGTGTGTTTGTGTATGCGACTTGGGGGTCCGCGCTCTGTTTTAATATCCAGCCACGTATGTCATGGCACAAAACCATTAAGCACAAAAAGCGAAGCAAAGCAGTCAGTCCGCTAGAGCTAAAGTAAAAGCCAAAAGCTGAATGAAAGAGCGGAACGGAAAAAATAAAGAAAAACAGGAAAAAATTATGCCCCAGACGCCGCTGAATTTTAAATGAGCCTTTATGGGCTTCATTTCAGCGTGTAAATTATCTCATTTGTCAGCAATTGCGCTTCGTATATATGTGTGTATGTGTGTATGCATGTGAGTATGAGTAAATGTATGCCTTGGTATATCTGTGTGAGAAGCTCAAGTGCCCACACGCCTAGACTGAGCGTTACGTCCGACATAGTACGCTAAGTTCCGGTAATGTTCTTCGTTCATCTCTCACTTTTTGCACCCTCAATTGCCCAACAGCGCCATTCCACCATCGCAAACATCCCGCCAACCCACCACACTGTGCCCTTGCTCACTCCTCACTAACCACTCCCCCATCCACAAGTTGTCTTCATCATATTCATATGCGACATGTACTCAGCCATTTGTAAAATGATTCAATGGCGTCTCCTGACATTTAATGAGATAAGCGCGCGCTTTGTGAGATAAGATTATGGAATGCCATGCAAAGGCCATGGATACTGGCAAAGGCCAAGCAAGGATCGTATCAACATGCCGTTATATGAATGTACATACATGTACATATACATACATATACATATACAGTTAAAGAAAAGCATTGCCTCAATTTTATAATAAAAAAAATATATATACATATATATGAATTAAGCACTTAAAATTCTATACATAGATTGAAGGCAAGCACTTTCAGGACAAGTGTAAATTGCCAAGTAATTAAAATAAAAAAAAATAATGAATAATTTCAATTTTCTCACAGTGTATTTTATCATTCCATTTGCATATTTGTATGCATATGCATATTATTTTACCAAGAAATGAGTAGAGGAGAAGAGCTAAAGGCGAGAATGAGAGAGAAAGAACGAGAGAGAGAAAGAGAGTGATGGTAGAGATTGAGCTTAGGGCAGATTGGAATGCGGTTTATGCTTTGGAATTCACTCAGCCAAGTGCTCGAACATGAGGCGCACTGAAGGATTTCCGGATTTCCATGAATGAAATGCTAACAAATCTCTTAACATGGCAATATAACAAAAACACGTTCCGTAAATTGCCAACAATCCACACGAAATGCAAAAAAAAAAAAAAAAACAGAAATGAGAAATGAGAAAAGAGAAAAGGGAAAACAGGAAAGAGAAAACAGAATACAAAAGCAACAGTGAAAACAAGTTGAAATATTTTTATTGATGTGCTGATAAAAAACAATTTTAGATAAAAAATCTTAGAAGTTATAAAAATTAAACTGTCTGCCATAAGTTTTCTCTCAGCTCATTTCGCTAACAGCCGTTTTGACTCGCGCTTCTGCTACTGCTACTGCTTCTACTTTTCCCTTCACTTCACTTCTTTACTGCTTCTCTTTCATTGTCTTTTCTTTCTCTTTCGCACTCTTTATAATTTCAATTTCTTTACAATTTTGTTATTGTTGTTTTTTCTTCTTCATTTTTATAGCATACTTAAGAGCGTCAGACTCATAAATACATATATATATATAGACATACATATATATGCCTTAACGTTTTTGTATTGTTATTGACTCAAAGTTCTCCAATTATTACTTAAAAATTAATGCATTAACAAATCATCTCTCTCAGGCTCGTTGTTATACTCGTTCTTGAGTGTTTCTCATCTGGGGTTTTTTTTTCTTCTTTTTTCTTGTTTTTTTTTTTTAGTTGCCTGGACATGCTGGACTATAGAGTATATCAGTATATCAGTATATATATATATATAACGTGTGCTTATATATTTCTATATATATATATATATATATATATATATATATATATATAATATTTGTGAACGTACAACAAAAGGAGCCCAAGTTTTCGGCCAGTATATGGCCCACCTTTTGACAAGGGCATAATTAAAGCATAACAGCAGCAACAGCAACGCCCCGTAAAACGTATCCAACGTTTTTCATTCGACGTCCCATCGCCTCTGCATTCCCTGTCCCTGGCCCTGTCCATTCTTACTGGCATGGTGCTACTTCCTTATGCGAACCAGTTCTTAGCCAAGGCAGCAAATGCGGATCAAGGCGAGGCAGCGGTAAAGTCGAGTCGAGTGGCGAGTCGTTGTCGTTGTCGTATAGCGTGGCATGGCCTGGCATCGCATGGCATGGCGTGGCATGGCGTGGCATGGTGTAGCAAGCTGAGGTGAGATGTGCTGAGGGGCACATAAAAGTGAAACCCAAACTACATAGGGTGAAAACAGGTTGTTACTTCCTTGCAAACAAGGTTCCGTTACCGTTATGCCGTTATATGTATGCATGTCCATATGTATATACACATGCATACATATATGTTGTGTGTATGTGTGTTTCGCTATTGTTGCTGCTGCTGCTGTTGCTGTTGTTGTTGCCTGGCGTATAAAAGAAAAGCACGTTATTGCCAATTTAACTTACATTGTGCATGTGTCTTTAAACAAAGATTTATGTACCCACTTGCAATGCATACTCATAGCTACACACACACTACCACACATACAGCATATGTATGTGTGTTTGTGTATGTTTATATCCAGTATACATAGTGTACGTTGGGTTATTATGACTTTGCGGCAATACAGTAAAGGTAAAAGACAGAAGAAGGCATAGCAGTTTATCTCGAAATTATATGCATAAATATTTCTCCTGAGCATTATCTGTTAATGAGTATCTTATAGTCGAGCAGTCTTATTTATAGATTTCATACTTGTTTTGCTTGTTTGCTGGTTTTGCTTACTTGCTGGCTTGCATGGTTTATGTGTCTGTGTGTGGGCGGTGGACGGTGGGTCAGGTGTGCGCGTAATAACTTGCTATAGATGTGTGAGCGGCAACAATGGCGCGCACTTGCTACGTGCCGACTTGCCACTTAAATCAGCATAATGATATGCACTTATTGTTGTGGCAAATTTGTTAGCGGAAATGCTGTGAGAAAAACCGCAATTGAAGACGCATCGCACACCGTAACCGTAAAGTAACTTAACTCAAACCAACGCAATATCAGAGCGGCACCGCAGCACAGTTTGTTCTTAAGGTAAAGTGCGTTCATCATATCATTAACACAGTGGTACAACAACAGCACAAGCTATCAACATCCCACCTCCACATCCCATATCCCCTATCCCCTATCCCATATCCCATATTCCATATACCACAGCCACATGCCACAATACATGTCGATGTCGATTTCTTCATTTGCCTAATACGAGTCGACGCCATCATTAATCTAAAATATGGCAAAGACACACGCACACAGAGAAGCAAGCAAGCAATGTGCATGTAATTATGCTCAGCCACAAGCGTACACATACATACACACGCACATAAAGATAGCAAAAAGTGTCCACGAGAAAGAGTGAGACAGAGAGCGAAAAAGAAAGAGAAAGAGAATGAGAAAGAGAAAGAGAAGACATACGCATTTGCGTAAGCCTTGTTAATCGTGACAAAAGCTTATTGCGGGTTATTTGGGCTACTTGTTTCACATCCGGCGTCAATGTCGCTGCCGGCAAAAACCAAAATCAACACACACATACTCACATACATACATGCTCATACAAACATACACATATGTACATACATGCATATATTACATACATATGTATATGTATGTACATATGTAATGTAAAATGTATGTATGTATGTATGTATGTGTGTCTGTGCACACAAAGAGAAATTGTCAACTTGCTAAATCACAAAAAAAAAAATGCTTACAATTAATATTTCACGCTTGAAGCACTTCAATTGAATTTAAGCAAGTATTTTAACTAATTTTAAGATTTTTATATACATTGGCACTAAGTTATCT
The DNA here is from genome assembly GCA_037044475.1 of Zaprionus obscuricornis. Lineage (NCBI taxonomy): Eukaryota > Metazoa > Arthropoda > Insecta > Diptera > Drosophilidae > Zaprionus > Zaprionus obscuricornis. The sequence continues at coordinate 105,850 of JBAMBR010002801.1, forward strand.
TAATATTTCAGTTGGCAAATCAAATGTATTAGCAGTGTTTACTGTTTAATATTGAGTGAAAAGGTGCAAGATCAGTGTGACCATGTGCTGATATTATAATATTACCTAATGCGATCACATTATACTTATAAATGTCATTTTAAATTCAAACATATTTTCTCTCTGTGCAGCATATGTTATGTATGCCTCTGTGTGTGTGTGTGTGTGTGTGTTGGCTCGTAATACAGTTATATAGGCAAACATATGCGTGTGCGTCTGGCAGCACAGCTAAATGGCAGAATGGCAGAATGGCTGAACACACTGGCATGTCGGCATAGCGTCGCCTGGCTGTCATCCCAAGCATAAGCAGTGGCAGGCGTTGTGAAGCGGGTCGTGGCAAGGAGAGGCGAGGCCCGCGCGTCACTTGCACACACATAATAAACATTTTAAACATTATATTCGTGTTTAGCAGCTTCTTGCCTTGTTGTTGTTGTAGTTGTTGTTACATCTGTTTGTTGTAAATGTTGTTGTTACTGTTACTGTTTCTGTTTACTGTTGTTGTTCTTGTTTTTGCTGTTGCTGTTGCTGTTTGTTTGTGTTGTTACTGTTTTGTGGCTGTTCGTTTTTGGCAAAATTTACGGGTTTTAACGAATAATGGCGCTTGTGGGAAATGAACGTTTTGTGTTCGCTTTTGCTTGTCATCGCATCACGTTGAAACGAAACGAAACGAAACATTCACAACGCATTCCATAAACACACACACACACACACATTCATACATACATACATACATACACTCACGCACATAACATTCGCCACTTTATCAGCATTTTACTTTTAGCCGTTATTACCAGTCAGGCGTCAGGAAGTTCTCTCACACCCAGTGCATTAGCGCATCAACACACGCACATACATACATATATACATACATACATACATACATACATACATACATAAAGACAATACCACAACAAACACACACAGATATATACACAAATATATGAACACGTTCGCATCTATGAGTTTTGCGACTCTCCAAGGAAATTAAAAAACAACTAAAACAAATTAACTATGTAATGACAAAAGTCTTATACACACACACGCCTACACATGCAGACATTCAGACACACACACTCACACACATACGCACTATGTGTGCGCTTTGTGGTTTTGTCGAAAACAAAAACAAGCTCAAGAAGAAGAAGAAGAAGAAAAAGTACAAGATTAAGCAGCAAGCAAGCTAATAACGATTGGAGCTGCAGCTTTTACCCCAAAAAATTGAATTACCTACAATATATATACATATATATATGTATATGTATAATGCCTTAGCGCAGCTTTAGCTAAGCTTAAGCTCAGTCCGCCCACTGAATGAGTATGTTAAGTATACGCCGTGGAATCGAGCAATTCGCACTTTGCAAATGGCAAATGGTAAATGGCAAAATGCTTTTAATGATGATCGATTTGGGTAAACAATGAAAATATCCACATTCAAATTTTATTGCCAGCAATCAGAGTTTGCTTCCTGTTCGGTAATGTACATATACATACAAACATACATACATACATACACATACATACACAAACATACATAGAACGAGTACCTAGACATTATCTACTCAAATTGCATTAATCTATCAACTGTGACGCCCCTTTGATGTTTGCAAGCTAATTTTCAATTGAAATTGAATGATTGTTATTGTCATTACGAACATACTTATACACATACATACATACATATATAAGTATCTGTGTATTTGTACTCCACATGCACCAAACGTTAACAAAACTTGAAAATCAAATTCAAAAGTTGCTCATAATGAACATTTGAGCGCCTGTGTGTGCAGTATTAACAGCTGTTTAAAATACCAGTTTTGGTTGTCATGCTTATTTGGAATTTTCAGTCTAGTGCGTTACGGTCACACTGGCGCTCGTTTGTAAACAAAATGCAAAGTGTTGCCAGACAGTGAAATGAGCTGTTTTACAGAAATTCAACAAAAAATTAAGAAAAACGATACAAATTAACTATATTTATGTTTAAAAACTTGTGCAAATAGTAAAATAAGTGTTGTTTATCAAATACAAGTTGGTTAATAAACAATACAATAGCTGATTGACAAGAATTCCAATGCACTTTCTCCAATTGGTGTAAAACCTGTCTTGCGGCTTTTTTTTTATTTTTTTGACATCTATTCAATATCAATAGAAAAAAAAACAACAAATACAAATACGTCGCGTCGCTGTGCTATGCTGTGCTGTTAGCAGACTACCTAAGCACCTGTGCAGCAACAACAACAACAGCAGCAGCAAAGTTGATTGCCGTCTTTTGCCATTTTATTGGCCTGACCGAGTGCGACAATGGAACAGAGACAGTCACAACTTGTCCACTCTTGAGTACGTTTCGAATTGGAATTCTGTCGCGATATTCTGTCACTGTTTTTTTTCTGTTGTCATTAGCATATTTACTTGAGCATTTGCATAGCTAAAGACGAGCATGTTTATCATATTGAATCATCTCATCATAAGAGTTTGCTGAACGGTAAGTTTCGGACCTGAAACATCGCAGAATTTTTTTTATATACTAACTTTCACATTTATTTTTGTAGAACTACCCAGCTATAAATTTATATATAAATATATATATTCAAAGATGTCATCAATTGAGGAAAAAGTTCGATGTTTATTAAGCGCTAAAGATCTTGGAGAAATAACAACAGAACTTTGTGATTTTTCACTTAAAGAGCAAAATGCAACAGCGGAAGCGCAAGGCGTACAACCATCATCATCACCTGATTTTGTGCCTAAAGTCGGTCAGACAATCAACTATATTGTCGCCTGTGTCATGTTCAATGAGCACGACGAACTGTTAATGATCGAGGAGGCCAAACCAAGCTGTGCAGGTGAGCTAAGACTACAGATTCTACAATTGCAATTACAATTATTGCCATTGCCATTGCCATTACAATTGCAATTGTTCAACTGTTAGCGTTTTCTAAAAAAGAAAAATAAAACATGTCTCGTCTTCTTTCTAGGTAAATGGTATCTACCGGCGGGTCGTATGGAGCGCGGTGAGTCTATCACAGAGGCAGCTGCACGCGAGCTATTTGAAGAAACTGGTCTAAATGCTGAAATAACCACAATACTGGCCGTCGAATCGGCTGGCGGTTCGTGGTTTCGTTTTGTTTTGACGGGCCGAATAACAGGTGGACGCCTAAAGACGCCCGCCGATGCGGATGCTGAGTCTATACAAGCTCTCTGGCTTCGCGATCCCAATGAGGTCCCTCTGCGTGCCAATGATATATTGAATATCATCGATATTGGACGTGCCTATCATCAACATCAAAAGCAAAGAAAAGTGGATAAAACTGACAATGCTCGTCAAGTGAAATGGCATAGTGAAATACTGCCGACACGTTATCCGCATAAGCGTAACTATATGCGTGTGTTGGCTGTAGCACGTAAACGTGCTACCAATTCAATGAATATATTGATTAGTGAAAAGAATGCTCATCATTTTCCCACTGTCGAAATGCATCCAAATCGTAGCGTACATTCAACGTTACGTAAATTTATGATAGAGATTTTTGGTGCTGAGCTACCACAGCATCGTCCACATGGTCTGCTCAGCTTGGAGCATGCACCAACTGGTGCTGATGATAATACCGATGGCCTGTGTTTGAATCTGCTTGTTGCATTTAGGCCGCCACTTGAGGAAATCTCATTAATTGGCAAATGCATTTGGCAAGAGCTTAGTGCACCATTGGATGAGACGCTGGCACGAATTTTAAGTAGCAAAAATGCTTCAATACCTTTAAACGTGATACGCTAGTTATTTAATTTTATAGTCTAGTTTCCTAGCATAAATCTTTTTTCAAATGGTGCAAGCTTATATAATATTATACTTTATACTAGATTCATAATAATAAAATAAAAATGAAAAAAAAAAACAAGAAGGGAAAGTTATCAATATTTCATACACTTGATATTTTAGAAGAAAAGTTTTGATATAAAAACTCAATTTATGGCGGATTCTTCCTATGGCAACTATATGATATAGTGGTCCAAATTTGTATAAGTTTAATATACAAATATACTTATCGGCATAGGGAATATGTATACCAAGTTTCATTGAGATAGTTTTATAACTTAGAGACTAGACAGGAAAAAATTAAGAAATTTTAAATTTCGGTTACGACTGCAAGGGAGAACCAAATCACAGCCCAAAAGTATAACACACAAATTTGTGTGCCTGCTGGTAATATTCTCTCTCTCCTTTTATTGTATTTATTCCTGCTGTTAAAATTAACAGATTCATGTGTTTTTTTTTATTCTCGTCGGAATCATTTAGTTCCTTCAGAACATAACCAGACGTTTATCATTTGGGAGGGGAGTATGGTACAGAAGGACCTTCAAAAAATTGGCAGATTCATGATAAGAGTAAACTTAGTGCTATAACTTGCTGATAGTTTCTGATCATCTGGTATTTCAGACTGAAACTCGAATGATTTTAAAATTTCTAGCGCTGAAATTATTATTATTTTTTAAATTTAATTTTCTTTTCCATAATATAAAGGAAAAAAATGTATTTATTTCTATATTTATTATAAACAAAAAATTAAATTCTTTTAAAAAAAAAAACTTTATTTAAAATAATATTTAAATAATTTAGAATAATTAAATATAATAAAGTAAAATTGTCTTCCGCGGACCGATGGTTCATAAAAAAACTTCATTTTCTACCGATCGTTCCTATAACAGCTATATGATATAGTGGTCCGATTAAACACAATTCCCGTAAGGTTCAGCCGTATAGCAAACAAAAAAATATTGTTCTGTTTTGGCTCCAATAAAAAGAATCGTAACGTAGACTACATTGAAGTAAAACATATGGACAGTCGAACAGAAGGCCATTTGACTTTAGGCCAACTTCATTATATCAATTTCATTTCATTTTCAGATTGAATATATATAAAATATAAATTTGAATAAATTTTTTTTTTTTGTAAATTACATTTATTTACTTTTTATTATAAACAATTTTAATCTGATTAACTTCGTCAATTCGAACTATTTAACAATCTGTGTATAACCAAAAGTTGATCTATTACTACATATATATATATATATCTGTTGATTTTGGAAAATTGAATCAAATATTGATGCATAAATAAATGATACTGAGAAAAATGCAAGCATGGAATTTTTTGTATAAACATAGAAATGTATGAATCATCGGGTGGGAGCATCAACATATCATATCAATCTGTGCACGTAAAAACTTTTGTAAGCTCTCTCTGTAGAATTCAGCGTATGTAACAATTTAGGAGACTATTTCCAAATCTTATTAAATAAGTCCATAAACGAATCATAGATCATAAATGTAATTGCAACATCTAAGCATACACGACCCAGTCGTGGGACTGTACCCTTGTAAAATGCAGCAGGTCCTTCGTTCTTCAATATCTGCATGGCACAATCTGCCGTATTCTTATATTTGGCTGCCTCCAATCCCTGCATACGTGTCTTAACCACATCTAATGGCGTATTGCCAAACACTGATGCAGCACCGGCAATTGCACCGAATGCGCCTACAATTATCTTTGGCACCGGTTTCTTAGGATCATCGCCCTATAATTGATAAATAATTAAAAGAATAACATTAATGATTGATAAGATTATCAAATTTTATCTGATGTTTTATCTGATTATTATTTACCTTATATAAATCCTTAAGGGATTCCATAACATAGAAACGTATGGCCTGATTGGAACCCTGTTTCAATATGGTTGGTGTTAATCCCTTATAGACTCCACTGATACCTTCTGCTTTAATTATTTGTCCAACACCATGTGCAAATCCCTTATATTTTGGACTAGCACTACGCTGATCGTTGATAAATTTCACTTTTATTGTTTCCATTGGCGTTACAGCAATAATAGCTTCACAGACACCAGCACCTAAACCACAAAGCAACTTTCCCGCCGTACTCAGTTGTCCTCTATCGTCAGCTACTTTCGATTTGAGCATCTCGAAAGCACCAAATCTATAAATGACAAAAGAATTTTATATATAAAAATTCTGATAAGAGATTGAGAAAATATTACCTGACTGCCGATTTTGGTATGCTTCCATAGAGCAGGACACTGAGACCACGATAAAGACCAAAGAAACCACGTTGCTGTACTGTCTTTTTTACACAATCTCCAATACCAGAATACTTCTTATTGGCACCCTTCTCGTCAAGTTGTAGTTGAGTCTTAACGAATTCGGTGGGATATGTTATACAGATCTCAATACCGCCAGTAATGCCGCCAGCGATAATACCCTTGATTCCCATGTTGCCATCGCCGGCAGCGGCAGCAGCACCACTGTTTGTCATCCATGGCCGACCTCTGTATGGATTAGGAAACGGCATTAGATGCTTCCGATCCATTGTTATCTATGAAAAATTCATAACATTTCTAATAATTTTGATTTTGAAGGAACATTTTCATTTGTGTTTCTATAAATAGAAACACTTATGGTATGCGGGAGAGTTTTTCGTCAAAAAAAAAATATAACAAAATATCAATTTTATGTATCGAAATATGTAGAAAAAAAATAAATAAAAATAACACACTTTATCTGAGACTGCTCTTCAATAATATGTAAGACAAGGGCAGTATAAAAAAAAAATAAAACAAATGATTTGCTTAATTGATGACGCTGCAAGTTAATTGTTATGCAACTTGTTGAATGCATAATAAGAACAGATGTCTATTGGTACAGTCATTGTTCTCTATGACGTACAGCCATCTATATGTGGAAATGAAGCAATTCTCTTTTTACAGTTTATGTTTTCCTACTATTGTCATTATAACAAATTATTACAATATTGTTCAGGTTCGACTATATTATGTATGTATATATGTTGCTCTTTAGTTTGGTTAGGTTTGGATTGTTGCTAATCTCAATACATTTCGTACTCGTTTCGTGACAATACTTGATTTTATCGCACTATTTTCACCTTGAAATCAAAGTTCAAACAACAAAACAAAATAATATATACTTGTCGCCAGACATAGTACAATTCAAAGTTTTTCATTTGCCATTAAACCATCTTATTGTTGGGTTCTTCTGATTACTGCAGATCGTGCGATAAGAGCCACAAGTGGAAAAAAAAATATAAAAGAGCTTTATTGGCAAATTTTGAACCCATATATGCTTAACAGTCATTTCATTTGATTCTGATTATATAAGTTTAGCACAAGCATAATTAATTATACAATTATCACTAAAATCAATATTTTTATATTTATTTAGGAATTTTTATTTATTTTTTTTGCTAAGTTTATACAGCATATTTTGACAAACTTATTCGCATGCACGTTCGTGATAAACAAAGTTTCTGATAACTTTTTGCTGGAAGTGTACACAATCTCAAACATACACACATATACACTTGCACGTACACATACAAATTATAACGTTATGTCAATAGTGACCACTCTTTGATTGAGGCATTTTATTCTGATTGGAAAATACTACACTTATGAATGTGTAACTGGAAGTTTACTCACATAGTGTGTGTGTTAATGTTAAAATTAAATAAATGCAAAATTAATATTTAAATTTTTTTTTAGTCTCTTTGGTCGATTGTGCTGAGCTGATATTGGAATGCGGCAGCGACGCGATCGTGTCTAGGGCACCGACTCAACTGCCTTTTAGCTTCTGCGGTGCTATGAAGCAAATTCCAATTTCAATTTTTCCAATCGCAGAGAAAGCGAAAAGAAAACAACAAAAACAAAAGCAAAAGCAACAAAATTCAAATAGGCAGCACATTTGTAAACAAGCTGAAAACTAACCAACTGCCTCTTCTCCCTCAAGATCAAGCAAATGAGAGCAACAGTGCGGGACAGCTGAGAGCAAAACTGCTAGAGAGAGAGAGAGAGAGAGTGTTTGGACGTAACGACTTGTCTGCCTTGCCGTCGAAGAGCATAAAGTAACGGCGATGGCGTGATACTGGATTTTTATGACGACGCGGCAGAAAATGCCAACAAAAATAACAACAACAACAACAAAAAGATCTCGCGTCTCTTAATAAGCAAAACCCGTTTGGTGTCGCAAAACTTTGCAAAAGCTTTTTCAACTGGAAAAGCTCGCGCCCTCGCTCTAGTTGAGGGCAATGGAAAAAAAAAATTATTTTTATAAACTTTTCAAAGTAAACAGCCGCAAAATAGACAACGAAATTTGTCGATTACACAATTTACGTCACACTCATACATACACACACACACACACGCGTATGCATCCATACATACATACATTTATTAAACAGTGTATGACAGTTCTTTATCAAATGGTTTATGCCTCTACACCCACAAAAACCACAACGAACCGATATAAATATTATTATATTATAACGTATAGTCAACAATTGAGGTATTGTTTGATTTACAAACCTTTATAATTAATCAACTGCCATGTAGATAACACTGCAACTCTTTCTACATAAATCTAACTGGAACCGGCAAACTCAGAATGTCAACTGAAACACAAGTCGGCAAATCGCGTGGTGCTTGCCGCATTATGTCCTCCATTGCGCATGCTTCAAGTTCACCCAAACCACCCACACTCAATTAACAACATTCATACACTAACATACATACATACATACATACATACATACACACACAAACATACATAAGCTCAACATAAGCTGTAAGTGAAGAAAGTAATTCCATGTCACACAGGAAATGCGTAGGGGCCCGTCCCAATTCAAGTACTATGGACACAAAACGTTACACATGTCAGCTAAATATTCACACATTATTTATTCCCACAGTCCTCAGACCATTGTATTATTGATATATATCATATATACATATGTACTATATATTGCCATGTAAATCGAGATGCTATCAATAGAAGTCGCCGACAAATGATTTTTAGCCTCGTTTAAATCATCAAATATCATGATGGTTAATTGTGGCTTAAACTTGTATATAATACACAAAGAACATAAAGGCGACTTAAAGTTTTTTATTCAAATGCATTTTGAAATCTTTTATATGTCAATACATTACATGCATGTAATTTTTGTTGATTTTATAAATAAACATTAGAATTAAAGTGCAGTTCTCTTTCAACTTATTTGTTGTTAATCAATAACAAATATTACTAAACTGGGAAATATTGGACAATCTTTAGAATTCTCAGTCAGGTGTTTGCAGTCGATAATAAGAGAGAAAGAAAATGCGCTTAGACAGCCTTGTAGACGCGTACGCTCTTCACGCTGCCAATGGTGAGAGTCTGTAATTATATAGAATGACATAAAATTATATTAATATCGCATAAGACTAATAAATATCTGATACATACTGTTGTCAGTTCGTTATCGGTGAACTCGCGGACAATGGTGGAGGGCTTGTCGCCCTTCTGCTCCTGTGTCAGCTTGTTGCCATCGAGGGTGATGACGCTCTTAACCTTGCGACCATCGAGAGTCTCCTCATCGAATTCTTCGCCCAATTTGAAGCTAATGGCCGAAGTCTTGAATGTAGAGGTGGTGGTCATGGTGTAGGTATCACCCTCCTGAGTTACTTCCACAGTGGGGCTCACAGTGTTACCCATTTTGCGCAGCACCATGCCAACGCCTAAAATGATAAATGAACAAATTGTAATAACAATATTAATAAAAATAATAATAATAATATACGTATATTGTATATATATATATAGCATGAATACATTTGTATATTTGTATGTATTTGCATTTAATACGATTGAAGATTTATAATTGAATTAGCCCCGTCAAAAGTTGAAGACCTACACACAATGCAAATCATATTGTATTTAATTGAAATAATAAAGCTGAATTATGAAGTTCCTCGTCAAGTTACCCAAACAAAACCTCAAATGCGCAGACGACAAGAGTCATGCTCAAGGTTAACACAATATGAACGTATCGTTCGTACCGAACAAGGGGCAGCATCCGTACTTATCAATTGGTCGAGCCTAAATATAGCATGCGATCGAAAAGTCAGCAACAAAATGCAAGTATTTACCCGCCCAGGCCAGACCCAATGTTATCGCATTACTTGCAATCTTATATACTTTTTATATTTATTTTATAGTACACATATTACACATGTATGTATATACATATATGTATGTAGAACTTTACCCCCTGGGTGAGCAACCAACTCAATAATCTATCAAACAGACAAATCAATTATGTTCAATTATGTATTTACGAAGACATTTTTAAGTGGACCAGAGTTGACCTTTTTGGTCAACTGTTTGCAGTTCGATAAGTTCCCATTGACTATAGATATGTATGTTTTTTGGGAACTTTTTCAGCTGTGAATTTAGTGCAAGTATGTATATTGATTATATTTTATTTTCATTTCTTCGGTTAGATTAGCTATAAAAATAATACAGAAAATTCGATTGTTGCTATATGGTACTTCTATGTACTTATAGTGATTAGGTGCAAAGTGCAAAAATCGTAATCAACATAAAGTTTATCTATATATATATAATGTATATACAATATATATATATATATATATATATATATACAATATATAAATTCATAAAAGTAAAAAACGACACGTATAATCAATAAAAATCAAAAAGCAAAAGTCCAACTAAAACTGATAAATATAATTTTGAAGGTCTTTCGCCATCCAATAATCGTTTTGTAGATATGTACATTGTATGTTAGTTTCTTACTCATATCTCTAATGCACTTTCATTCTAAGGTAATCTAAGTACTCCCCACTTGAACATGATGTATAAACTAAATCCTCCACTTCACGATATCGTTGGAAAATTGAGATTCGACCACGATCTGTGTATTTATTAGTTTTAGCTTTAAAACCGCAAAAGACCGCAAATAATAACAAATAAATAGAATCAAATTTCTAAATTCTCCGACCATGTGTAGACTCTGAACTGATGAACACGCACATACATATATACACGCACATATACTACACACACACACACACACACATATGAGATATGCATACGTATAAAGTAAAATAGGGACACGACAGAAAAGAAAGAGAGAGAGAAAGAAATGAAGCCAATGTCAGCCTGTACTTTACAATATCCAAGTACAGTGGATCAAAGTTTGCAAGCAACCTGTAGAAAATTACAGCACATATACTCACAATCATTTCTCACGATGATTAAGCGATACTTTTCATTTAAGAGTATGTCTAAAGTGCGCTATTAGTTTTAATTAGTTTTTAAGTTTATTGCCTCATTACTTCGCTTGATAAGGTATAACGGCTTCAATGCGCTTTGCACCTTTATTGTTAGTTCATTCAATATGTTTGCACTTAATACTAATACAAAAATAATGCAATGAAAATGTTCGGTAAAATTTAGCAAAAAAAAAACCACGTTTTTGCAATTTAGATTTAACATCTTCCTTTTCTTTTCTGTCTTTTTGCATCTGAGCAAAAGAAAATTGAAAAATATTTGCCGGCCGGTTAGCGGTGTTTTTTTTCGGCTTGCGTGTTTCGACTCAATTCTCACACTCACCATATTCTTTTTCTCTCTCTCCCTTATTCAACTTCTTTTACTACTTGTGCCAAAAATTCGCACATACACATATACATATTTAATTGTATTTTTCTTTGATTTTTTAACATTGGAAGGTCAAATGTTAACTGTTAACTTACCCAATTCCTTCATGTACTCATCGAAGTTCTCGGACTTGTCCAATTTGTACTTCTTGCCAATGAAAGATGCCATTTTAAGCAGAAAATCTTTTTCTTTGGTTGAGCTACACGTAGAAATAAGAGAACTCAGTAGCGAACACTAGTCAACTCGTAAAAGCTCACACCAGCAGACTGCTTATATGCCAGTGTGTGGCGTTGCCAGATGTAAAAACTTGCTTAAAAGTTTCCACTTGTTAGTTATGAGAGAATTTTTGAGCAAGAGAGTTAGAGAGAGAGAGCTTTCCCACAAAGATTTATGATTGGCATAACTTTTGCAATATCGATATTAAAGCATAAAATGTTATAACAAATAAAGGCGAATATAAATAAAGTTGTAATATTGCCATAAGAATATTGCAGATAAATCTACACATGAAAAAAATATAGATGTATACATACATGTATACAAAGCTGTCGCAAATTTGCTTTGTATTAAAACGCACGATTAAATTGAACTATCGATAGTAATAATTTTTAAATAAAATCAAATTTAAAAAATTTGAATTCATTTCGTAAAATATTATATGAGCTAAATAGAGATTTCAATATTTTATGATATTGGGATCTATTCAAATCCACACATGACAGAATATTCACGAATTTATTTTTAATGCAATTTGAGGTTTCTTTCATAGATGCGTCCCAATTCCTCGCTTCTTAGCACGATCAATTTCTTGCACTTTAATTGACTCAAAGGCGCCGCTCTTATCGCTGACATGCACGCAGACTATAAAAATGTTTATACAAGTGTAGAAACACACAAATGTTTTCCATATATCGTATATAAGACGTATCAAACATCCACTCATGGACATTGGGAAACGAAAATTTGTCACATTTTCTCAAGAAAATGAAAATGAAATCAAAGAAAAGTACTCTAAATTATATCTGAATTTTTCTGTTGGCTTATAATTTTTATACTTATATATATATTTGTATATCTGAGCTACATACATATGTCAAATACAATTGGATTACTGTGAATTTCACGGACAATCTAATCGAGAATTTCATAAAAGGCAATTCGAATGCATTTTTACGCAGACTTAATATATATAGTATATACATATGTCGTCGTGCCCACCGAAACGCATCGTTGCTTTCTTATCTTATTAATTCAATTATCGTCACCGGCATTATCCATTGGAAACGTAGTTAAAAAGATTATAATGATACATTTTTTGTGCTGGCTAAAAAGATTCTTATGCAGACAATAAATACATCATTTAATATAAAATGTTATGTTCAAAAATACACTGCTTTAATTTAAATATAATAATAATAATTAAGAACTATAAAATGAATATTTTCTGTAGAAATCAAAAATTAACAGTTCATAAAAAGTGTGACCATCGCTGCAACACTATATGATCATTTTACATGATAAACAGCTGTTTAGCAAAGTTTCAAACCAATATCGTTAAGCAAGCAGTGCAATGGAAGTTTCAAACCAATGTGAACAACAAGATGCTGCAATAATTGATATGAAATATTTTTATTCAATTGATAAAGAATTATAGACAATAATTGAAAATTTATATTAACATAAATATTATTATATTAACATAGAATCTACTACTATTTGGGGTATATGACTGATTGTAAAAAGTCAAGTGTCAATCAGGCCAAAGAATACATCAGGCAGTCAGCCTTAAAGCTTATCATATAGCCAGCAAACAAAAGCCCCAAAATCAACAAACGTGATAGGTAAATGCCACTAAATCAGTGAGATTAGCTGAGAGCAATGAAGAGTGCGCGAGTATGATCAAGTGAGCGTACGTTACCGATAGCTCACCGGCGGCGATATGTAAATAATGAGAATGAATAAATAATAATATGAGAGAAGACATCACAGTAACGAAAGCTAAAGTAAAACGAAGAGAGGCATAACGAAGCATGCTCATTTTTTGTTATTACGATTGCAGCAACCCAACAACTTTGTATGCTCAATTTCTCTAAAACAAAGCGAATTTATAAATTGAGCATTAGAAGCAGTGCGGCGGTCGGAGCGTGAACAACACTAAGAGGAGAATTTTGCAAAGTTGAATAATTGGCCGCCAAACTTGTACGAGACTAAAAACAAAAACAAAAAAACACAACAAAAACAAAAACGAAAAATATTATTATCTATCTATAAATGAGTACAAACATATGAATGTTTCAGTAATGAAATTTGATTGTGGGACTTGTGCAATAATGACGCAGAGAAGTTTTCATAGTGTTTACATGTCAAACATATAGATAATATATGTATGTACTAACAAATATTATGATCACAAATATTATGTTAAATAAATCAGAATGTACTGTGGAACATTTAATTGTGCTAGACAAATAGAAGAAAGTGCGAGTGGAAAATTTTAAGCAAACGAATATCAGATATGTCATCAGATAGATATCTACATATCTATATACATATATCTACTACTATTAATAACTAAATAATTGTATTAACGACAAGCGCGTGTCTATATCCCTCTTGGGTGCTAATGAAGCCAGAATCCCAAAAATTAAAAAATATATGTATAATAAAAGAAGTCTACAATTCGACGCGTTGACACATCTAAATTTCATGTAACTTGAATATAAATCACGCATAACTATATATAAAAAAAAAATATATAAATATAATAAAAAAAAAAAAAAAACCTTATAAAGAAATTAACATTATCAGTTTTGTGAGCTAAGTACAAGTGTCAACTATAAATATAACGACTACACGTTGAGAGTATTTAAAGAATAATTAATTGCAAAGTGCAAGCGATCAGATCAACATGCAGTCATTAAAGGCCGATGAGCTGCCAGAGAATCCCGTGGAGCGGACCAATTGCTTGTCGGAACTGATGTTCTGGTAAATCTATATAAATTATATACATATGTACATTTATCTATCCATAAAATTCCTTTTGAATAGCTAAAGTTGACAACGTGACAGCATTGAGTTCATTATTATTTGTATTATTATTATTATATTCAATGGGTCGTTTAATTTACATAGTTCATCGCGCGTCATCGTTGGACTCCGCGCACCCAAAGCGAGCCGTTAGCTTTATATGTATCCTATATCATACATACATAGACATTTAACATACATATATGTATGTATGTCTACATATACATACATATATACATGCATATGTACATACATATTCATGAAGTATAACTCAAGTTATTCAATTGGTTGTCATTTAAGGCAACTTTAATTTGATCGTCAACCAAATGTAGCTTGTAAAGCTAATAATTGCCGATCGTATGCCGATCAAATATAAATATATATTTAATTTAAACTTAAACTGGCATCACAAAAACATTAAATCAATATTACTTTGCATAATGACTTGCTGAAAATGTGTTCACTCTCGTACACATACACACACACAAATACATATCATTTTTATCTACATATGTATATCTATATAAATACTATGTATACAAAAGAATTTTATCTCAAAAAGTGTGAATTAATTCCTCTGTTGGTATCACATTTATATTATTTAACAAACACTGCATAGAATCATGGAATAGAATCAAGATATCAGAACAACTAAATTTTAGATGCCCAAACTATTATATATACATACATACATACATACATAATATTTATATCTATTTGTACTTGGCCCTCGCTTAACACGAACATTGTCTTACACATGTACAAATTAGTCCCTTCCCCCTTTTAACACACTAAGAATCTTATTCCTACACGATTGCAAAATATATATTGTATATATTGTTTTTTTTGCTCTCGATTGATACTTTAGTCTTGTTGTGCTTATGTTATGCTTGTAGAAAAAGGGGAATCACACATTAAAAAAAATGCTATAAAGAAGCTTTAAAGCTATCATAGAATAAAATCGATTTCATCTTCATCTGATGAAACAGGTCGAACTACGCGCTGGCTCTCTCTCGCTCGCACTCGCACTCGCATCGCTAACTTATACTGACATGATCTTCCGTGCGTTTGTATGGCTGTGTGTTTTTACACCCTGCCGCCCAACTGATTTAACCGCGAAAATGAATTGTTCAATAACTTTTTGTTTCTTAATCAATCGATACCAGGACTTTTTTCAGGACTGTTTTATATTGATGCTTAAATGTTCCCTTACAAATTACAAGTCTCTGGTGCTTGTAGAAGCTGAGATATTAAAAGCGTCAAATTGTTTTGGGCGTATTGTGGGCGAACGGGGAGTGGCATCCAAGTGGTTTAAAATATGCTCGATCATAGTACGCTATATATGGTGTATCTAGCTCTTATAGTTTTGAAGTTCTTTGCGTTCAAACAGACAGACGGACATGGCCAAATGGACTCAGCTATTGATCCTGAGTCAAAATATATATACTTTATGGGGTCTGCCACAGCTCCATCTGCCCGTTACGCACATTTGCACAAACTTAATATACCATTTTTTACCCATTTTCAATGGGTAAAGGGTATAAAAATATTTTGTTTCATTTTGAACAAATGTAATAGCAGATCAGTAACGGTAAAAAATATTTTACTTGCTAATTTTGAATTTCAGGAGACGTAATCCTTTATTTTGTACTGAATCAATGTTTCACTTAACATATCGTTTTTTAGGAACGTAAGCAAGGACCAATTGTATATACATAATCATATGTATAACTATGGACATATGTATATATACAATCATACGTAGATATATCTAAAGTTATCAATGAAAGTTTGTAGATAAAGTCTTTTTTTCAGCAGTATATAGTGACTCAATTATTAATAGGTTTTCTTTAAAATTTCATTAGCACCGTCTTTAATTACTCCATTCAATTTTTTTCTGATTTTTATTAAAAATTGGTTTCGTCAATAGTCACTATGTAGAAGAAACGTCTATCTAGAAACGAAGATAATGCTCATGTCCATAATTAACCAGATACTTATTGTGTCACATTGTCTGTTATCCAGCTCATGAAGTTTTTATGACGCTGTTTGTATGTCTATTATTTTAGTCTATATTATCAAAACACATTCTAATTTTATCTATATTTTTATTTTATTTAAATCCCATGTAAACCCAAAAAGCTTTGCAATGCCCGTTTTATTCAAGGGTCGCCAGAAAACACTAGAGCAAACGGATCTTTATCGACCTCTTAAGAAACATAAGTCCGGTAAGTGATATGAAATATGAAATATGAATAATAAAATTAATGAAATATAAATTTAATGAAATATAAATTTAATTTTAATTGAAAATAATTATATTTATATTTAAATTTTATAGATACACTCGGTGATCGACTGTGTGCAGCATGGGATGAGGAAGTCGCTCAGAGATCGTCACAAAAGTTACCGCCCCGATTGGGTCGTGTTGTTACTCGTGTATTTGGTTGGAATTTATTTTTGACTGGTATATTATTAGCTCTTCAGGAATTTCTAACCAAGTAAGACTCATAAACTATATTTACACTATAAAATAATTCATTCGATTAATCAATTAAAATATTTTTACAGAGTTACTCAACCTATTTGCCTTTTTGGTGTTATGGCGTACTTTGCCGGAAAAGATACGGATCTATTTAAGGCACAAATGTATGCGACAGGCCTCATTCTAACATCTGTACTTACAGTGTTCTTTGGTCATCCCTATATGCTAGGTCTTCTGCATCTGGGCATGAAAATGCGTATTGCCCTATGCAGTTTAGTATATCGAAAAGCCTTGCGTTTGAATCGTACTTCTCTGGGAGATACAACAGTTGGACAAGTTGTGAATCTTTTGTCCAATGATGTGGGACGTTTCGATACTGTGCTAATCAATGTTCATTATTTATGGGTTGCCCCATTGGAACTGATTGTGATAACTTATTTAATGTACTTAGAGGTGACTAGAGACTAATTGAATATATTTCACGGATATTTAAAGATTTTAATTATAATAATTTCTTATCTCAGATTGGAGTTTCTTCTCTCTTTGGAGTGGCTGTTATGCTGCTCTTTCTACCGCTTCAGGCATATCTCGGCAAGAAAACTTCAGTACTCCGTTTGCGCACAGCACTTCGCACAGACGAACGTGTCCGAATGATGAATGAAATCATTTCGGGCATTCAGGTGATCAAAATGTATGCCTGGGAAAAACCATTTGGTAAACTTATCGAGCTTACACGTTGCAAAGAGATGAATTCTATTAAGCAAGTCAACTATATACGTGGAATCCTCATATCTTTCGCAATGTTTCTTTCACGCATTTTCACATTTGCAAGTCTTGTGGGATATGTACTACTAGGAAATATTCTTAATGCCGAAAAGGCTTTTTTTGTTACCGCGTACTACAACATATTGCGAAGGTCTGTGACCATGTTCTTTCCCCAAGGCATCTCTCAGTTTGCCGAACTTATGGTGTCCATTAAACGATTACAAACTTTTATGCATCGGGAGGAGACTCAAATACAAGATACTTCCAATGATATTACTCCATCTGGCTCCATTAGCGACAAGGAACAAGGTTCACTAATCAACAATGGAAATGGAGATGTGTCAAAGGTCAACAGCAACGAAGACATTCTCATTGAGTTCAATCAATTCAACGCCAAATGGAATCAAACAGCACCAGAGTATACCCTAGATAATGTTAACCTTCAACTCAGTCGTCGACAACTGGTGGCTGTCATTGGTCCTGTGGGTGCAGGCAAATCCAGTCTGATACAAGCTATACTCGGTGAACTGCCTGCTGAGATGGGCAGGGTTAAAGTCAATGGAAAGTTTTCGTATGCGTCGCAGGAGCCTTGGCTGTTTACTGGAACTGTCCGAGAAAATATTCTCTTTGGAATGACATTAGACAAGCATCGATACCGCACTGTAGTAAAGAAATGTGCACTTGAAAGAGATTTTGAGTTACTTCCTCAGGGTGATAAGACGATAGTTGGAGAACGAGGTGCGTCGCTATCGGGTGGACAAAAAGCGCGTATCAGTTTGGCGAGAGCTGTATATCGTCGTGCGGACATTTACTTACTTGATGATCCACTCAGTGCTGTAGATACTCACGTAGGACGCCATTTGTTTGACCAGTGCATGAGAGGATATCTGAGAAGTGAGCTTGTCATACTAGTTACACATCAGTTGCAATTTCTGGAACAAGCCGATCTCATTGTTATAATGGATAAGGGTAAAATAAGTGCAATGGGAACATACAAATCAATGAAGAGCAGTGGACTGGATTTTGCGCAACTTTTGACTGATCCCAACAAGACTGAAGAGGATGATACTGAGAGTAATGCTGGAGATATTTGGGATCGATTAAGCGTAGCCTCACGAAGTAGACGTAGTAGCAAGACTAGTAAACAAGCCTCACGCAATGAGAGTTTCTCTTCCTTGAATTCATTAGCAGAATCAGTTGGACAAGATGGACCCGCGCCACCGCAGGAGACTCGCATCGAGGGCAAGATTGGACTAGGATTATATAAGGAATACTTTACAGCTGGCAGTGGTTGGCTCATGATTTGTTTTGTTGTGTTCCTCTGCTTAGGCACACAAATCGTTGGTTCGGCATCTGATGTTTTTCTCTCATACTGGTAAGAAATATTTACATAAATCAAAATTATGATAATATATCATTCCAAATCATAGGGTTGACAAGAACAAAAATAATGCAGATGCAAATTCGGATCCAGTTGATATATACTATTTTACTGCCCTTAATCTCGCTGTAATTGTGTTCACCCTTGTAAGGACTCTACTCTTCTATAAACTGTCTATGCGTAGTTCAACAAAGCTGCATAATGCCATGTTCCGAGGTATAACGAGGGCTGCCATGTACTTCTTCAATACAAATCCCTCCGGTCGAATATTAAATCGGTTTTCAAAGGACCTTGGACAAATAGATGAACTTCTGCCAACTGTCATGTTGGATGTAATGCAGATCTTTTTGACATTAACAGGTATTATCGTGGTTATCTGCATTACCAACCCTTATTATTTGATCCTGACTCTTGCACTTGGAATCATCTTCTATTATATACGAGAATTTTATCTTAAGACGTCGCGAGATGTAAAGCGACTAGAGGCTGTAGCCAGATCACCTATCTACTCCCACCTCAGCGCTTCTCTCAATGGACTACCTACAATCAGAGCACTTGGAGCACAGAAAACACTCATTGCAGAGTTTGATAATCTACAGGATCTACACAGTTCTGGCTATTATACCTTCCTATCGACAAATCGTGCCTTCGGCTATTACTTAGATATCTTCTGCTCGCTATATATTGTGATAATTATACTTAATTACTTCATCAATCCTCCTGAGAACTCCGGAGAGGTCGGATTAGCCATTACTCAGGCTATGGGCATGACAGGTATGGTACAGTGGGGCATGCGTCAGTCTGCGGAGCTCGAGAACACGATGACAGCAGTTGAACGTGTGGTAGAGTACGATGAGATTGAACCAGAAGGCGAATACGAATCCATACCTAGCAAAAAGCCGCCCATCACATGGCCTGAACACGGAAAAATTGTGGCTGATGATCTCAGTCTACGATACTTCCCAGATGCACAGTCCAAGTATGTCCTCAAGTCTCTCAACTTCGAGATTCAGCCTATGGAGAAAGTCGGCATTGTGGGTAGAACGGGAGCAGGCAAATCCTCACTCATTAACGCCCTTTTCCGTCTATCCTATAATGATGGCTCCATCATAATTGACAGTCGTAACACCAATGAATTGGGATTGCATGATTTGCGCAGCAAAATCTCCATTATTCCCCAGGAACCTGTACTATTCTCGGGTAGCATGCGGTATAATCTTGATCCCTTTGAAGAATATAGTGATGCAAAATTGTGGGATGCACTCGAAGAAGTTAAGCTGAAACCGGTCATCACTGAGCTTCCAGGAGGACTGCAAAGTAAAATATCCGAAGGAGGAACCAACTTTAGTGTGGGCCAGAGACAGCTGGTTTGTCTGGCCCGGGCACTTCTTCGCGAGAATCGTATACTGGTGATGGATGAGGCCACAGCCAATGTGGATCCACAAACAGATGCTCTCATCCAGACCACAATTAGGAACAAATTCAGGGAGTGTACAGTGCTGACAATAGCTCATCGTCTGAACACGATTATGGACTCGGACAAGGTGTTGGTTATGGATGCTGGACAATTGGTAGAGTTTGGTTCGCCTTATGAACTTCTAACCGAATGCGATTCAAAAATCTTCCACAGTATGGTTATGGAAACTGGTCAGAGCAATTTTGATAGTCTTCTCAAAGTGGCTGAAAAGGTGAGTTACAAGTTATAATTGTATAAACGTAAATTCAAAAATATCTAATTTATTTACTTTTAGTCCTATTTGGAATCACAGAAGACCAAAATGGCTTAGGTGCTACAAATAATCCTCATTTGATCTAAGGATAATTCTCATTCTACGTTAACTGCTTAAAATGATACGGAGACTATATTTTTTGATGGGATTCTAGCCCGGTGTTAAATATAAAATTTTTCTACTTAAAGTATTATTTCTACAATTTTTAGAATTTAACGATAAAATGAAATTAATAAAAAAATTTTCATAAAATAAATTCCCTTTATACATTATACATATGCACATACAGTGGTCAACTAAATTATTTTCACAGTAAGCATGTTCAACTTGAAGACTGATTTCCCGCTTATTTATTCAACTTTTATTATAAAAAAAAAAATTGCATAATAAGAATGAAAAGAGGCGAGCTGATTTCAGATTATTTGATCATTATAATAAATTTTATATTGAATTTTTTAAAATTAAAAAACATAAAAAATAATTAAATTTGGCTGAACAAAATTATTGGCACAGTTGGCTTTTAGCACATCCAAAAACTAAAAAGATTAAACTATAAATAAATATTTTATTGGCAACCTCTTTTGTTTGACTACGGCTTGGAGACGTCTGGGCATTGACCAAACCAATTTAGTTGTTGTTTCGGCGCCAATATTGACCCATTCTTCCATTAGCGCGATCTTTAACTGCGCTTTCGTCAAAATGGGCCGTTTTTTTATGCGCCTGTCCAGCTCCTCCAACAAATGCTCGATGGGGTTAAGATCTGGGGACTGGGGCGAATGCGGCAAAGTATGTTTTACATTGTATGCAAGCCACATGCGCACATCTAAAGAAGTGTGCTTCGGATCATTGTCATGCTGAAAAGTGAACGAAGCCGGCAATTTAAACTTTTCTGCACTCTTTTTAACGTTTGCCTTCAGTGTATCCATGTAATTCTTTTTGTCCATTATGCCGTCAATGAATACCAGCTCGCCAACACCTGCAGCAGACATGCATCCCCATACCATTACTGTACCACCACCATGCTTCACCGTCACTGCCATATTTTCTTTTTTAAGTTCTGTGTTGGGCTTTCGCCACACCATTTGACGGCCATCTGATCGAAATATGTTAAATTTACTTTCATCAGAGAAGAGTACAGTACCCCAGAACACATTTGGCTTGCTCAAATATTCTTTTGCATAAGCCACTCGCTTCTTTTTATTCGTTTCCGACACTAATGGCTTACGCCGTGCGACTTTTAAATTTAAATTTGCTTTATGCAGGGCTCTCCGGACCGTTATAGGGTGTACGTCCTTGCCAAATTCTTCCTTAGCCTCAGCTGCTATTTGTGTTGAGGATATTCTCGGGTTTTTTTTACTTTGCGGACAATTTGGGCACATTCACGATCGGTCAAAGCTTTCGGCCGTTCTGTGTGTTTTGCACATTGCAATGTAGGAGCCCCTTTGAAGCGCTGTACGATGCTCCGAATCGTAAAGCGGCTTCTGTCCATCATCTCACCAATCTATGCATAAGATTTTCCCTGATCATGAAGATCAATCTTGCGTTGGGCTTCGTTGGTCTCCTTCTGTTTGCCGCTCATTGTTTAGGTTTAATAGCACTTGGCGCGATTGCAGTTGAATATTTTTGTAAACATAACGGTGCTTTTGGGGGAAAGGAGTTGCCAGATCGGTAAAAAATGGTTGCTTAACAGCTGTGATGACTCTAGAAGCCAACTGTGCCAATAATTTTGTTCAGCCAAATTTACTTATTTTTTATGTTTTTTAATTTTAATAAATTCAATATAAAATATATTGTAATAATTAAAACTGAAATCAGCTCGTCGCATGCAATTTTTTATAATAAAAGTTGAATAAATTAGCGGGAAATCAGTCTTAAAGTTGAACATGCTTACTGTGCCAATGATTTAGTTGTTATTGTAAATATGTATAATATAATTATATGTGTTGGAGTATTTTATCTGATAAGTAATTAATAATTTCAATCAATTTGAGACTACTTTAAGAGGTAAGAAACGTGAGCAACGATAAGATTGCCGAGTAGTCTTGAAAAAGCCGGCTAATGAATGACGATAAGAGACTCTATCGATGTACATATGCAACATACATACATACATACATACATACTTACATACATACTTACATACATACATTTACATTCTTGAATTCGTACAAATGTACACAGAGATGTATTGGTTGAGCAGCAAAGTTTAACTTTTGCCTCAGAGAGTAAAAGTTGTTTATCTTTAATCAAGTTTTATTAATAAAAGTGAAAACCTTTCAGTTATGTTTCAGAACTAGTTCCGCGCTCGCTGAGGAAACAGCTGACTGTGGGAGAGTAACCTTTTTTGTTTTTTTGTTGATCAATTAATGAATTAAATATAATTGAATGTCATTGTTTTTCATTGCGAAATACAATTTTGTGGCCAAATTGTTCAATTATATATGTAAATCATATATAAATATCTAAAGATCGTCATATGATCAGTGAATTGAGACAGCATCTATGACATAAACAGCTGACGCAGCGGACAGTGGAAAATTTTCGTAAAACTTTGTGCTAAAAACCTTAAAAATATTTACATACATAAGTGAAATTT
Source organism: Zaprionus obscuricornis (assembly GCA_037044475.1). Lineage (NCBI taxonomy): Eukaryota > Metazoa > Arthropoda > Insecta > Diptera > Drosophilidae > Zaprionus > Zaprionus obscuricornis. Next base: position 129,391 of record JBAMBR010002801.1, read on the forward strand.
GCTTATAAGCCGGTAATAAAAAATTAAACGAATATCAAAATGCAGAGTTTAAAGGCCGATGAACTGCCGGAGAATCCACGTGAACGCAGCAATCCTATTTCGGAACTTATGTTCTGGTAGGTATATTTCCTTTTCTGTTTAATATTGCGCAAAATTATTAAATAATTTTGTCAATTATCTTTTGCCGATAATAGAATATTTAAGTTTAGTAACGACGCTTAAATTATATAGTGACGCAATGGCTGTAGAAGTTCTTCGGCCGATAAGGTTTTTTTTTATCAGCGAAAGAAAGACAGTTTACTTATTATTATCGCCTTTTGCTCGGATTTATCTGACCAAACATTAAGATAAGCCAATGTCATTGATATAACTAAAATTAATTTACACAGATTTTGTAGATCTGAAGATGTAGCCCGCATCTATTGTCAATAGTTATCTACATTGGAATAATTGGAAATTCTTATATAGATCAGAAATATATATTCATTCTATCTTTCTTTTATGTGTGTTGTAAATATAAACGTTTACAACAAAGTTTTGTCTTTCCGCTATTGTTCAAGGGCCGTAAAAAGACGCTTGATCAACCAGACTTATATCGACCGTTAAAAGAACATAAATCAGGTAAGAATTATGATAAATAAATTATTTATTATCATGCTAAATTAGCAATATAGTAACAGTCGCAGAGTAACTGTTATTGCGAGCTTAAATATGTAACAGCTCAGTGTTAAGCTTTAAGCTTTTCATATGCTCTTTTGGCACTGTTAACGTGTTGTTAGCGATGACACTTTGACTTCAATTAGCGGTTAAACTAAATCAATGGAAAGAAAAGACATTCCAAATTCTGGATATTTATCTTATGAGATGCTAATTTTTAGAGTAATCATAATCAATATCTATAGATACTCTTGGCGATCGACTGTGCGCAGCATGGGATGATGAGGTAATGAAAAGATCAGCTCAAAAGAAAGCGCCTCGCCTGGGCCGAGTTATGGTGCGCGTCTTTGGCTGGCATCTATTTATTACGGGCATATTATTGGGCGCTAAGGAGTTTCTAACAAAGTAAGTAAAAATCTATGTGCATCAATTTATAATAAAAATATTATTATTATTATTATTATTATTATTATTATAATTTTAGAGTCTCACAACCAATTTTTCTATATGGTGTGATGTCATATTTTTCGGGTGATGATCCCGACCCTGTCAAAGCGCTGCTCTATGCGGCAGGGCTGATAGCTGCTGCAGTCTTTTCCATTGTATTTGGACATCCGGTTATGCTAAGTGTGATGCATCTGGCCATGAAAATGCGCATCGCATCGTGCAGTTTAATCTATAGAAAGTCGTTACGGTTGAGTCGAACCGCTTTAGTCGACTCTTCAGTAGGTCAAGTGGTAAATCTAATGTCCAACGATGTGGGACGCTTCGATTCAGTTTTAGCCAACATACATTATATATGGATGGGACCGCTTCAATTGTTTACAGTTACCTATCTTATGTATAACAAGGTGAGTAACAAAGATGTCATGAGATTTATAACTTAAATGTCAATTTAATAATTTTTTTTTTTGCTATAGATAGGTCCCGCTTCTTTCTTTGGCGTCGTGTTAATGCTACTGTTTGTACCGCTGCAATCTTACATGGCTAAGAAAACATCAGAGCTTCGGCTGCTAACAGCGTTACGCACAGATGAACGTGTTCGAATCATGAATGAGATTATATCTGGTATTCAAGTGATCAAAATGTATGCGTGGGAGAAACCTTTTGGCAAGCTTGTAGAGCATGTGCGCAGCAAGGAAATGATATACATTAAGGAAGCCAATTATATACGCGGAACACTCATTGCATTTGGCACATGTCTATCTCGACTTTTCACCTTCGTTAGTCTGATAGCTTATGTACTATTAGGACACGTGTTGAATGCCAAAGAAGCGTTCTTCATCACCGCCTATTACAGCGTACTGCAGCGAACGGTTACTAACTTCTTTCCCATGAGTGTTTCTCAATTTGCGGAGCTTAAGGTTACTATTAAGCGTTTGGAATGCTTTATGGTTCGACAGGAGATTGTATCTCAATCTATCACAGATAAGGAACATGGGAATCAGCAAAAACTTAAAGATATTCTTGTTGATTTTAAAGAATTTAACGCAAAGTGGACGGAAGAAACTGATGGCAATACTTTGGATAATATTAATCTACAACTGAAGCGTGGACAACTGGTGGCTGTCATTGGTCCTGTGGGTGCAGGCAAATCCAGTTTAATACAAGCCATTCTTGGCGAGCTGCCTGCTGTGAAGGGCAGCCTTAAAGTGAACGGCAAATTCTCCTTTGCCTCACAGGAACCTTGGCTATTTACCGGTACCGTCCGCGAAAACATTCTCTTTGGAATGACTCTAGACAAATATCGATATCGTACTGTTGTTAAAAAATGTGCACTTGAACGGGACTTTGAGCTACTTCCTCAGGGTGATAAAACAATAGTTGGAGAACGTGGAGCATCTCTCTCTGGAGGACAAAAGGCACGCATCAGTTTAGCGAGAGCTGTCTATCGTAGGGCAGATATATACCTGTTGGATGATCCACTTAGCGCAGTCGACACTCATGTGGGACGTGAATTGTTTGACCAATGTATGAGAGGATATTTAAGAAGCGAACTTGTCATACTGGTTACACATCAGTTGCAGTTTCTGGAGCAAGCAGATCTCATTGTTATAATGGATAAGGGTAAAATAAGTGCAATGGGAAAATATAAATCTATGAAGAGCAGTGGATTGGACTTTGCACAGCTGTTGACAAATCCTAATAAAACGGAAGAGACTTTCGATGAAGAAGAAAGTGATGCAGGCGATAAATTAGATCAAGAGAACAAGGACATACGGAAACGACTCACTAGTAAAACAAACCGTCAAACATCTCGAACTGATAGCATTAATTCATTGGGCTCCAATGCGGATTCCATTTGTAAAGAACAAACTATTGTCCCGAAAGAGACTCGCATCGAAGGCAAGATCGGCTTAAATCTATACAAGGAATACTTAACCGTAGGCAGTGGGTGGGGCATGATTATTCTAACCGGATTTTTTTGTCTAGGTACCCAAATTCTGGTTTCCTCAGCGGATATTTTCCTATCATATTGGTAAGTAACATTATGTTTACTAAGTAAAGTCACAATTTAAAATTTTTGTTATCTTAGGGTTAACAAAAACAAAAATGCTACGGATTTACCATCAGATTCAATTGATATCTTGTACTTCTTTGCTCTTACAATTGGCGTTATTATGTTTACATTAATGCGAACAGTGCTCTTCTATAAATTGGCCATGCGTAGCTCCATAAATCTTCACAATTCCATGTTCCGCGGCGTCACCAGGGCGGCCATGCACTTCTTTAATACAAATCCTTCCGGTCGGATATTGAATCGGTTTTCAAAAGATCTTGGTCAACTTGACGAAATTTTGCCAACGTTACTGCTTGATGTGACACAACTCTTCCTTACATTTGCTGGAATCATTATTGTCATCTGCATAACTAACCCGTATTATGTGATTCTAACTCTTGGACTCGGCATCGTATTTTATTATATTAGAGAATTCTATCTGACTACGTCTCGTGATGTGAAACGACTAGAGGCTGTAGCCAGATCACCTATCTACTCCCACCTCAGTGCTTCTCTCAATGGACTACCTACAATCAGAGCACTTGGAGCACAGAAAACACTCATTGCAGAGTTCGATAATCTACAGGATCTACACAGTTCTGGCTATTATACCTTCCTATCCACAAATCGCGCCTTCGGCTATTACTTAGATCTCTGCTGCTCACTTTATATTGTGATAATTATACTTAATTACTTTATCAATCCTCCAGAGAACTCAGGCGAAGTGGGATTGGCTATTACTCAGGCTATGGGCATGACTGGTATGGTCCAATGGGCCATGCGTCAATCTGCAGAGCTCGAGAACACGATGACAGCAGTTGAACGTGTGGTAGAGTACGATGAGATTGAACCAGAAGGCGAATACGAATCCATACCTAGCAAAAAGCCGCCCATCACATGGCCTGAACATGGAAAAATTGTGGCTGATGATCTCAGTCTACGATACTTCCCAGATGCACAGTCCAAGTATGTCCTCAAGTCTCTCAACTTCGAGATTCAGCCTATGGAGAAAGTCGGCATTGTGGGTAGAACGGGAGCAGGCAAATCCTCACTCATTAACGCCCTTTTCCGTCTATCCTATAATGATGGCTCCATCATAATTGACAGTCGTAACACCAATGAATTGGGATTGCATGATTTGCGCAGCAAAATCTCCATTATTCCCCAGGAGCCTGTACTATTCTCGGGTAGCATGCGGTATAATCTCGATCCCTTTGAAGAATATAGTGATGCAAACTTGTGGGATGCACTCGAAGAAGTTAAACTGAAACCGGTTATCACCGACCTTCCTGGTGGACTTCAAAGTAATATTTCTGAGGGTGGCACAAATTTCAGTGTGGGCCAGAGACAGCTAGTTTGTCTGGCCCGAGCTATTCTACGAGAGAATCGCATTCTAGTGATGGATGAGGCCACAGCTAATGTAGATCCACAAACAGATGCTCTCATTCAGGCCACAATTAGAAATAAATTCAGGAAGTGCACAGTACTGACAATAGCTCATCGTCTGAACACGATTATGGACTCGGACAAAGTGTTGGTTATGGATGCTGGACAATTGGTAGAGTTTGGTTCGCCTTATGAACTTCTAACCCAAAGTTCTTTGAAAATATTCTACAATATGGTTATGGAAACTGGTCAGAGCAATTTTGATAGTCTTCTCAAAGTTGCTGAAAAGGTAAGTTATTTTTAAAGATTGAATCTTAACTAATGTGAATTTTTGCCAGGCTTACATGGTAACGCGAAAGAGCTAAAGATCAAACATAAAGCAGACAGTTAAAGATAGACGACACACATCCAGTATGTAATTCTTTATAAAAACTTAAAAACTTTAGTAAACATAAATAAAAACAAAGAATAAATAAATTATCGATTTTATACCAATTTAATTTACAGTTACAAATATTTACCCATATTTAGCTATTTTTATTTGTATTTGTATTTATATATGTATGTTTTTTTTTAAATATTTATTTTGAAGAAATATGTATATGAATACATTAAAAATTAAATACAGAAGTATATTAGTTTATATTGCACTACTTATGAAGATTATATACACACAGACTACACATACAGACTTACATACTATGTATGCATGTTCTTACGTACATATGTACGTGTTAAATATAAAGATAAACGAGGAGAACAAATATAACTGTTAGAAATCCAGTTATGCTGTCTTTATTTTTCTTTACAATTTTATTGAATTAATTTTTAAAATGCATACTAGAGACACTCAATAAAAAGTATAATAAATAATTAACAACTTTCAATATTACCAAGAATAACGTGTCAAAGGTGTGGTAAATACTTATATCTATATACATACGTACATATACATATGCACACATATATATGTATATATACGTGAAGACATTTCGACTAATAATTACGAATAGACAAATCACTTTTTAAGTTTTGCAACTCATGCTCAAACAAGAAAAAAAAAACGAATCAGTGCTAGGAAAACACCGGTAAACCAAACAAAATACGATAACATTATGCAAAGCTCACAATTAAAGCTCAGAGTCATAGACCTTCAATGAGAGATAGTATGAGAGAGTGAGCGAAAGCATCACATAACTGAGAGTAAGCAATGCTCTAGCAACAGTTGTCTGTACAACTTTTCTACCATTTGTTGGCATATAATGTGAGACCTGGTCAGCTGTGTTTCAGAACGAATTGAGCGGCCGGAGGGTGAACAACAGCTGATAAGGAAATGTAGATCGGAAAAAATTTTTGTTACTTCTTATGTATAAAAAGGAATATCATTATGTGGTGAAATTCAATTCGTACAACGTTAATAACAATTTTATATAATTATATAATAAATATAATAAACAGTTAATTTACGAAAATAACTCATATTATTCAATATAAAAGTAAAAGAAACATCGCGCTAGCATCTCTGACACAAGCAGCTGGCACAGTGGACTGTGGCGTGTTTTTCATAACTGTAAAAAAAAAAAAAACAAAAAACATTTTTTCAGCATTTTTTGCCCGTTTAGGGCAATAATATAAAGAATCTCTCTCTCTATGAATGCATAAAATATTGAAACTAAGTTAAAAGCGTGTGAAATCGTAAAGAAGCAAGCACATACTTCAATGTAAACAAATATATTTGTATTATTTGTATTCTGTGGTTAGTGTGAAAAAGTAACATTACAAAAATAATATAAGATGCAATCTTTAAAAGCCGACGAACTACCGGAAAATCCCCGAGAACGCAGCAATCCAATATCGGAACTTATGCTTTGGTGAGTTCTAAATGTATTTGACTTCTACATTTCGTTTTAATTGAACTATTGAAATTGTGAAAACAAATTAATTCATATATTTTTCAACGCGTTGATTGAACTGTTCGTTAAACTAATAAAAGAAATGACACATTAGTTTTTCAAGTGTTAATTCATTGTCAAATGTACATATAATATCCGAAAACTATAACTTCAAGGTCGTTGTACATTTTCAACGAAAACTGACATTCAACTACTATATAATAATGATAATAAATTATGTGATATCTTATCAAGCTGAATGGTAATGGACGTATACTCAAATTATACAAAAAAAAAAAAATTGCAATATCTATATAAATAAATAAATAAATACATGCAGAGGCCTACAAAGATGATAAGAAAGTTCTAAACGACATGTGGCTTTCCTATAACGTTCTCTTATTACTTATTATTAATAAATAAAAAATACATATATACTTACACATATATTTGGATATTCATATATTCATGTAAATAAATAAGTAGTTGGACATTTGAATATGTTAATATAATGTTTCTATACAAGGCGGACAAAAAGCTTGCTCATTTTTGGTAGATACTCTCGAAGAGCGTATAGACATAATGTGACGTAAGAGATGTTAAAGCTTCAGTTTATATTATTGTTTATCCAGTTGCTACGTACTAAGAGTATATCGAATATCTTTGAATATGAGTATTTCGCTATTTTGAAATATAAGCAAGAGAATAATTAAATTATCCTAACTAACATAATGTATATAAAACACAAAACTGACGTAAATAAATGATTATTATAATCATAAGTATAAAGTTTTCGTATAGATTATATTAAAAGATTTTGTAATATGATTGTTGATAAGGCTCAATCTATTATTAATATTTGTTCTTCTTCTCTTTACTGTGATGAAATATAAAGTTATCTTAACTTCCTCGTTTATTTCTCATTTATCTTTACAATCGTGACACAGCTTCGTTTTCCCAGTCTTGTTAAAGGGCCGCAAAAAGACACTTGAGCAACCAGATTTATATAGACCTCTAAAAGAGCACAAATCGGGTAAGTAACGAACAACGATGATAATGAGTTTTTTTTTTTTTCATTGAAGATTTTTATTACCTCGAAATAAGTTCTTACTTCTTGTCAAACATTTGTTTAAATGATATTTTCTTAATTTTTTTAAATCAAAAAGCTTTTAACTAACAATGATAAATAAAAAAAATAATTATCTTAAGAATTTTACTATTTTCCTCTACCATCTGTACTATCTGATTAACGTCAATGTGAATATGATAATTATTATTATTAGATACCCTTGGTGACCGCCTTTGTGCCGTCTGGGAAGAGGAAGTGGCCCAAAGAGCAGCACAAAAGAAACCGCCTCGACTTGGACGAGTTGTGCTACGTGTCTTCGGATGGCATCTGTTCTTCACTGGAATGTTGCTATGCATAAGAGAGTTTTTGACAAAGTAAATATAATAGTTAAATACTAGTATTTATTATTTATTTAAAATCATTTAATTAACACTTCTTGCTCTACACTTAGATTCACTCAACCCATTTGCTTATTTGGAATTATGGCGTACTTTTCTGGCGATGATCCTGATCTTCTTACGGCACAACTTTATGCGGGAGGTCTCATTCTTGGTTCTATAGTCACTGTTATCTATGGACACCCCTATATACTTGGACAGATGCATCTGGGAATGAAAATGCGCCTCGCTTTATGTAGTTTAATCTATCGAAAATCATTACGATTGAGCCGAACGGCGCTATCAGACACTTCGATAGGTCAAGTAGTTAATCTGCTGTCCAACGATGTGGGTCGTTTCGATATGATTCTGATTACAGTACATTTTGTATGGCTTGCTCCATTGGAACTGATTGTTGTTTCCTATTTTATGTACCAAAAGGTAAATTTTCAATTCAATGTTTCAATGTTGCAATTTATTAAATGTTAATTATTTTATAGATTGGAATTGCCTGTTTCTTTGGTGTTGCTATAATGTTGCTCTTCTTACCACTGCAAGCTTATCTGGCCAAGAAGACAGCTGCATTGCGTCTACACACTGCATTGCGCACTGATGAACGTGTACGAATGATGAATGAAATTATTTCAGGCATTCAAGTGATCAAAATGTATGCGTGGGAGAAACCATTTGGCAAGGTGATAGAGCTTGTCCGTGCCAAAGAGATGAAGTGTATCAAGAATGTCAACTATATTCGTGGAATTCTCATTGCTTTTGGCTTGTGTCTATCCCGTACATTTATCTTTGTCAGTTTAGTCGGATACGTGTTATTGGGCAATATACTGACTGCCGGAGAAGCCTTTTTCATCACAGCCTACTACAATCTACTTCAGCGTGCGGTCACCAACTTATTTCCCATGGGTATCTCTCAGTTCGCAGAGCTCTTGGTGTCTATCAAACGTTTGCAAACTTTCATGCATCGGGATGAAACTCAAGCCAGAGATAGAGCAATAATGCCGTCAACCGAAGATAAAGAAAATGGTTCAATTATTAATAATGCAACTGGAGATAAGTCAAAGGCAAATGACAAAGAGGAAACTCTTGTTGAATTCAACCAATTCCACGCAAAATGGAGTGACAAATCAGCTGAGGATACACTAGACAATATCAATCTGAAGCTGGGTCGGCGACAACTGGTGGCTGTCATTGGTCCTGTGGGTGCAGGCAAATCCAGCTTAATACAAGCCATTCTTGGCGAGCTACCTGCTGAGAAGGGCAGCCTTAAAGTGAACGGCAAATTCTCCTTTGCCTCACAGGAACCTTGGCTATTTACCGGTACCGTCCGCGAAAACATTCTCTTTGGAATGACTCTAGACAAATATCGATATCGTACTGTTGTTAAGAAATGTGCACTTGAACGGGACTTTGAGCTACTTCCTCAGGGTGATAAAACAATAGTTGGAGAACGTGGAGCATCTCTCTCTGGAGGACAAAAGGCACGCATCAGTTTAGCGAGAGCTGTCTATCGTAGGGCAGATATATACCTGTTGGATGATCCACTTAGCGCAGTCGACACTCATGTGGGACGTGAATTGTTTGACCAATGTATGAGAGGATATTTAAGAAGCGAACTTGTCATACTGGTTACACATCAGTTGCAGTTTCTGGAGCAAGCAGATCTCATTGTTATAATGGATAAGGGTAAAATAAGTGCAATGGGAACATATAAATCAATGAAGAGCAGTGGATTGGACTTTGCACAGCTGTTGACAAATCCCAATAAAGTGGAAGAGTCGTTCGATGATGAGGAAAGTGATGATGGTGATTCTACTCTAAACAAGAGCCTGAGCCTAAGAAGGAGTGTCAGCAAGACAAGTCGTCAGACATCACGAACGGATAGCATTAATTCACTTAGTTCTTTGGCAGAATCCATTGGTGTTGTTGCGCCTATGGCTCCACAGGAAGCTCGTGTCGAAGGCAAGATTGGATTGGGTCTTTATAAGGAATATTTTGCTGCCGGTAGCGGTTGGTTCTTAATATTAGTTTTACTGTTTCTCTGTGTGGGAACACAAGTTGTTGTTTCTGGATCGGACTACTTTCTATCGTATTGGTGAGTGTGAATATAATTTATAATGTTAATATGACCGTGTAATAATCTGACACATTTTTTTTTATTTTAGGGTGAACAAGAACAAAGATGCCACTGATAGTAGTTCCACTGCAATTGATATCTATTACTTTACGGCTCTAAATGTAACTGCCATAATCTTTTGTATATTGCGTCCACTTCTCTTCTACGCAATGGCCAGGCGTAGTTCGACAAAGCTTCATAATGCCATGTTTCGTGGCATTACCAGGGCGGCCATGCACTTCTTTAATACAAATCCTTCCGGAAGAATATTGAATCGATTCTCAAAAGATTTAGGACAGCTGGATGAGATCTTGCCAACTATAATGCTGGATGTAATACAAATCTTTCTCACCTTAGCTGGTGTCGTTGTCGTCATCTGTATTACAAATCCATATTATCTAATTCTTACTTTGGCAATGGGAATAGTTTTCTATTACATTCGAGAATTCTATCTTAAAACATCAAGAGACATTAAGCGATTGGAGGCTGTAGCTCGATCCCCGATATATTCTCATCTAAGTGCATCCCTTAATGGACTTCCCACCATAAGAGCACTGGGTGCGGAAAAAGCGCTCATTGCTGAGTTCGATAATCTCCAGGATCTACACAGCTCGAGTTTTTATACTTTCCTTAGCACAAGTCGAGCATTTGGTTACTACGTGGATTTCTTCTGTTCACTTTACACTATCGTCATAGTAGTTAACTATTTCATCAACCCACCCAGCAATCCTGGTGAAGTTGGTCTTGCTATAACCCAGGCCATGAGCTTAGCCGGCATGGTGCAGTACGGCATGACACAATCTGCCGAATTGGATACTACTATGACGGCAGTTGAACGTATTATCGAGTACGATGAAATTGAACCAGAGGGCGAGTATGAATCTTTACCAAAGAAAAAGCCACCAATTACTTGGCCCGAGCACGGAAAAATTGTGGCTGATGATCTCAGTCTACGATACTTCCCCGATCCACAGTCCAAGTATGTCCTCAAATCTCTTAACTTCGAGATTCAGCCTATGGAGAAAGTAGGCATTGTGGGTAGAACGGGAGCAGGCAAATCCTCACTCATTAACGCCCTTTTCCGTCTTTCCTATAATGACGGCTCCATCATCATAGACAGTCGCAACACCAACGAATTGGGATTACATGATTTGCGCAGCAAAATCTCCATTATTCCCCAGGAGCCTGTACTATTCTCGGGTAGCATGCGATATAATCTCGATCCCTTTGAAGAATATAGTGATGCAAAATTATGGGATGCACTCGAAGAAGTTAAACTGAAACCGGTTATCACCGACCTTCCTGGTGGACTTCAAAGTAATATTTCTGAGGGTGGCACAAATTTCAGTGTGGGCCAGAGACAGCTAGTTTGTCTGGCCCGAGCTATTCTACGAGAGAATCGCATTCTAGTGATGGATGAGGCCACAGCCAATGTGGATCCCCAGACAGATGCTCTCATTCAGGCCACAATTAGGAATAAATTCAGGGAATGCACAGTACTGACAATAGCTCATCGTCTGAACACGATTATGGACTCGGACAAAGTGTTGGTTATGGATGCTGGACAATTGGTAGAGTTTGGTTCGCCCTATGAACTCTTGACAAGCAGCGATTCAAAAATCTTTCACAGTATGGTCATGGAGACGGGTCAAAATAGCTTTGACAATCTGCTTAAAGTAGCTGAAAAGGTATGTACAAAAGAGAATGCAATAGTGAAATCACAAGCTTATTATTATTATTATTATTCTCTTTTAGGCACATTTGGAAAGACAGAAGACTAAAACTGCATAAAGAAGAAAATTAATTTGCATTTGTTTGAATTTCCTGGTGAAGATTAGCTGTAAGCATAACACTCAGGGGAATTGTGATTTTTCCACTGTTAAGCAATATAAATGGTACTGTTTATGTGTATCAGCTATTTTTATAGTACTTAAAAACAGGAATATCATCTAAATATAACAATATACATATATATTAAGATTTGTTCATAAAATAATTGTTCATTAACATTTTTTCAAGACAAATATATATTTACCATTAAATAATATTTTGTTTTTTCCATCCGCCAAGTTTTATCAGTGCTAAACTCAGGAGAGAAAATAACTGTAAAATAAACGATATACCAATTTTATTATATTCTTAAGCAAATATTTATGATAATGGATTTGAAATTTTATGTGGAATACGAAAGTGCAAATGGAAATTCTTAACAATGAAATCAATTGATTGTTTGTTTGAAATAATCAATAACTTTCGTGATTTAAAGATAAGTACTTAACGTAAGCATTTTCAAGTTTTGGTATATCTTATCTAGGTAGTATAGATAATATAGTATAGTAGTTTTGCTATA